>PVKA01001923.1:0-135113 GCA_004027165.1 Ctenomys sociabilis | reverse complement strand
TTTTTTTAACATTAGCTTCCTAGGCCTATATAACTGGCAATGACAATTTCTTCCAAAAAGAAGAAAGGAGGGGAGAGGGAGGGGGAAAGGGGAGAGGGAGGGGGAGAAGAAGGAAGGGGAGAGGGAAGAGAGGAAGAAGGGGGAGGAGGGGAAGGGGGAGGGGAAGGGGAGGGAGGAAGAAGAAAAATCTGTCGTTTTTTAGGAAAGTACATCTTAAAACTACAATGCGAAGTGAAATAAATCAGACCCAAGGTTAAACATAACATAGTTTCCCTTACATGAGAAACCCCAAATACAAATAACCTAAAAAGCAGAATCAAAGTTAGATGATAGGAAACAGGGAGCTAAAGGTGTGGAGATGAGAGGGGATCTGGGATGCTAAGACGGTGGGAAACAAGTGGGAAAAGCAAGCGCGCAGCACCCAGGTGCCCGTCTGGACTGCGTTCAGTGTCTGTCCCAAACTTACACTAACAAAAAGGGAAGCTGGGAAGCTGGGGAGGGTGGGGCAGAGGAGTGAGGGCCTGGGGTGACCTCAGCAGAGCCCACCCACACGCAGAGCTCAGGCAAGGGAGCAGGTGCAAGCCTCCACCGAGGGGCGCGGGGGTCGGCACCTAACTGAAAGCGCATCAGGAGAGCAGCTGCAAAGCACAGATTTAATACATGCAAAGACTTCCCAGACCAACACAAACTCCCAGAAGGACGCAGACTCACCAAAGCCAGCGATGTCCAGGACTCCAATAAAATAGGACGATGTTTCAAAAGGGAAACACTGATTCACTCTGTTCACCACATGGTCAAAGAGATGGCTGTAGACAGTCTTGGCCAGGGCATCGCGGGCATTGTTTGCTTGCTCCACCTTCAGAGGGACCCTGGGAAAAAGGAAGAGGAGACCCTGCCACATCCGCACAGTGCAGAGCCAGAGGCCCGGACCAGATTCCCAGAGCCAGGAGTGTGGGATCACCCTCCTGAGACGCTCAGAGCGAAGGTGCAACTGGCTCAGATGAATGGGCCGAGGAGGAAGCTGAGAAGGTCTGCAGGTTCTCGCTGCACTCAGGGCTGAACTCTGTTGGGGCTGAACTGGCTGCAGGCTTTAGGCTTCACTCTGTATGTGAAAATTACTTAGAGCAATGATCTTCTATTTGACTTTCCTGAATGTAAAAGAAACTTTAATTCAAGATGGCTTTAATTTTAGTAATTTATTACCTTGATTAGGGAAAAGCTCTTATCTTAGAATCTGAGCTGCCCGACTCTACCACATAACTAGGGACATGGCACACATGTTGGCTTACAGAGACAAGCTACACAGCTCTTTCCCTGGAGGAAAAGGAGTCTCGTGAGCAGAGACTGGGATGGAGAATTGCTGAACTCCTGGGCTAAGTGGTGCCCTGAAAAAGCACAGCCTACACAAGAGGCCCAGAAGAAAGGCAGGTTTGGTTTTTGTTTCTAAGGGGCATAAAGAGGATTATTAGCCAGAATTTAAAACGCAAGTTTGAACAATGAGATCCCATCTCACCCCAGAAAGAACGGCTCTCATCAAGAAATCAACCAAGGACAAATGCTGGAGGGGCTGTGGGGAAAAGGAGCCCTTATCCACTGTTGGTGGGAGTGCAGGCTGGTGCAACCACTGTAAAAATCAGTGTGGCATCCTTCAAAAAGCCAGGGCTGGAGGTGCCATCCACCCAGCTAGTGCCATCCTGGGGCATTTCCATGCTGGGGGGCAGAAATCTGGAATCTGTCAATCTATAGTCTGAACCTGCTCCACAGGAGAAAATCAAGGCACCCCTCAAGAGCAAGACATGGCTCATCGCTTCACCAGTGCCAGGATGCCCCACTGTAGAGGAGAAACAGGCGCCAGTTTATTGTCCTTCTTGAGGTCAAGTTTCTGCCCTAAAAGTCAGATTTGGAGCCATCCTGAAAACTCAGTGAGCTCAGCCTGACACGCAAGCGCCCGAGTGCCTGCTGCACCGTGCCATCCTGCTTGCACCACCTGCAGCAGAAGCTTTCCAGGAGATGAGCTTCAGGCAGCCACCCTGAAGCCCACCAGAAAACCAAGAACTGCCTGGGAGAAAGTGGAACTGTGAGCGCCCCTCCTGAGGGCCCTCCTGGCCTTCGTTAGTGCCAGGCAAGGACAGGCCTGTCTCAGCCATGTGGAAAATGTCCTCCTGTTCCCAGGGGTTCAGAGGAAGGGTGCGGAGGGCTGCACTGAACCCCTAGGCCTCCAGCCACTGCCAGGGCCACTGCCCAGAATCAGCGAGAGGGAGCAGAACCTGAGCAGGTGGGCGCAGTGGGAGGGAGCAGGCAATGTAAGACCCGAGACCTGGCAGTGGAGATGGGGGGGACCAGATGGGGGGAACCGGGCGGGGGGACCAGGACGGGGGTTGGGGGGCGGGAGACTGAGACCGGGCAGTGCTGGTGCTTCCCTCTCCCCCACCTCCAGCCCTAGGCTTCCCCCTCAGGCCCTTTCCCCATGACCCCGCAAGCCTGAGCAATGGAGCTGGCTGTCCACTCTCTTAAAAAAATCTTTCCTTCAAGTTATTTTCCTGAGGTATTTGGTCATAGAGATGAAAAATGAGTAACTCATGTACTGCTCTCTAAACTCCCTGCAGAGGTTTTTTTTTTTTTTTTTTTTTTTATGATAATAATAATTTGAATAGAAAAAAAAAATCAGGCTAAGCATACCTTTCTAATGTCTCTATAAGTACAAAAGATAGCAAAACTTTTTATTAGCTGAAAACTTTTCAAAAATCTTTATTTGGGTGAAGAGGAACACACTCAGGGGGCTGAGGCAGGAGGAATGATTTAGCCTAGAAACTTAAGGCTATCCTGAGAAACCTATACAGGCTCACTCTCTTAAAAAAAAAAAAAAAAAGATAAAAAGCCAGGTGCAATGGTGCACACCTGTAATCCCAGCACTCAGAAGACTGAGGCAGGAGGATCATTGCGAGTTTGAGACCAGCCAGGCCAGAAAGTGAGCTCAAGGCCAGCCTGAACTGCACAGTGAGACCCTGGTCTCAAGAAGACCAAAAAAAAGAAAAAAGAAATATAAGAAAACAAATGAAACAAAAATATTTCATCATTAAAAGAAAATACTTATATTTCTGAAGTAAGCCATTTGTTCAGTCTGCCTTATTTGGCAATGGAAAGAGGGACCTGATCTTTTTTCTTACAAATGAAGCCTAAATACCATTTTTACTCTACAATACCAGAAATGTAAATGAACAAAGTGTAGGATACTGAACCCAAACAGTTCAATACCTTAGCATAATCTAGAAGAAGCCCTTGGTGGGTGGTTTTAAAAATCTAGTCTGGGCCTTTATTTGCTTTCCAATTGCAATTCCCTCTAAGTGAATTCTATGGACAAGAAGAAGTTCCATTTGCTGAATATTCTGCTAAAGTGAGTTCCACTGACTAAATTTTAGTTCTTATCACTTGCATGGAAGTTACTTTTAAAATAAAATGACCCATTGCCTAAAACAGGCAGATATTTATATAATGAACTTGCATTTGTGTGTTATGCAAGTGTAAACCTGTCGCTTACCTCTTAACTTTTTTAATAAATTCATTTTATTTTTATTTATTTTTGTTCATTTTGTTGTTGTTGTTGATATAGGGTCTTACTATGCAACTTAGGACTCATAGTGATCCTCCTGTCTCAGCCTCCCTAACACTGGGATTACCAGCATGCATCACCATACCCAGTTCCAGGGACTGGCACAGGACACCCAGCGTTCCAGGGCCTACATGGCATGCGGTAACAGGGATTGGACCTGGGTCCTTGCACTTGCCAGGCAGGTGCTTAGACTTGCCAAGCTATCTCTCCAGCTCATAAAAACAACTTTGAGTCATGCAAGCCTGTATGTATTTATATGTCAGATAATTAAAATCAACGAACACAATTTCGATCTACCATGCACAGATTTAAACTACCACAACACAAAAAAGGGATCAACTTGAAATCTCAGTGTTCTCCAAAAACTTTTCCCTTGACAAACTGCAAGGCAAGGACTGCTCAAATAGCTAACTGGACTAAAGCACCTGCTTAGGCAGAGTGCAGTGGCCAGGGTTTGATCCCTGGCGAGCTGTGCTGGGCTCTGCCCCCAGGGGCGCGCTGAGAGTGATTGAGACTGGGCATGGTGGTGGGTGCTTGTAATCCCAGCGCTTGAGAGGCTGAAAACAGGAGAATCACCATGAGTCAAAAATAAACAAACCGCAAGGCAAGATTTTGCAAAGCCAGGAGTGTGGAAACTTACTTTATAACTGTTCCTTTGGTGCCCCCTGCTGTCGTCAGCATAACTCTTGTGGTCAAACTTCCTCGAAGGTCATCTTGGTCCAAACCCAGTAACTCAGCACAATATTCTAATGACTGAGTAGATTTGTTCTTCAGATTGCAACCACCTAGTAAAACATATTTTAATTGGAAGTTAATAAACCTTACTTAAATCAGACTTTACGCTTAGGATTAAACCTCACTTATATAAAATTATCAGACAGATCGGACTTTCTTGTAACTCTTACCACACCCTCAGCAGACTCCCCGGTGCCACAGCTGAGAGGCCCTGCAACACCTGGTCTGCACTGCGGCCTTTCGCAGTTCAGCCACTTGCCATCCAGCACAGTCTGACAGTACCACGCAGAAAATCCCAGAAATAAACAAGCAGTAAGGTGGAAGTCAAAAGCCCTTCTGAGCAGCAGAATGGAACCCTGTGCTGCCTTTCCAGGGACCCAAATCATACCACTGCTTGGTCCATTCATGCTATAATTATGTAATTTACAAAAATCTTACTGCCAAAAAATTAATTTAAATATAGCTTTTTTTAAAATTATTATTAACTTTAGTGAATAAGGCTGCACTGAGAATCAAACTCAGGACCTTGTGCTTGCCAGCCAGGTGCTTGCCCCTGAGCTATATTCCCTGCTGAAATACAGCTTTTTTATTATATGCTAATTTTCTTATAGAACCCCAGGAATTATGAAAGCTAAGAAAAACATTTTTAAATAGTAATGTAAGGTTTTCATGTCACTCCCTTTCCAAAAATATTCACTCTGCATTTTTCAACTATGTGGCCACACCATGTACATGTCTGTGCACAAAATCTTGGACACACAGGCAGCCTCACTAGGTGTGTTCTCCCTGCTAGCACACAGAGGCTCTTAATGGCCTTGTCATTAAAGCACAAACTTTCTAATAAAATAATTATAAAAACAATGAGTTTCTTTTTCCAAATTCCTGAGACACGCCAAAACGGAGTGATTCTAATTGAAGAACCCAGGAGTCATAGTAAAGACTAAATTAATATAATAAAACCTTAGCTATTTCATTTGTTTGTTTTAATATAGCATCTACAGGGTCTCACTACACAGACCAGTCATAGCAATCTCTTGTTTTTAGCCTCCCAAGAGTTAGGATTACAGACATGTACCACCGTGGCCAGCTTCAGTCACTGTCTCAAGCAGGCGCCAGAGTGGGGCTGGCACGGCACGCTGGGGATCAAACCTGGTCCCTGTGTCTGCATCTGCCTAAGCAAGTACTTTAATCTGCTGAACTATCTGGCCAGCCCTCAAAACTTTAGCTATTTTAAATTAAAATAATCCAATGTATTAATCTCTTTCCGGCCAGGGAGATGGCTCAGTGGAATAAGTGCTTCCCGGGCAAGAACAAGGGCCTGAGTTCAATCCCCGGTTCTGCAAAAAAACAAGAACTAATAAATAAATAAATCTCTTTCCACTGCCCCACTCCAGTCTTCCCTCCAAAAGAAGCAACCTGGAGGACAGTGGTGACAACCTGCCCCACCCCTCTGACACCAGTACTCTCCTACTGCCTGGCCAGAGCCGTACCTGAGACGTGCACACAGACCGCCACCGTAGGGCAGGCGCAAGCCCGTGTACCACAAGGCTCTGCAGGAAACAAGGGACAGCACCTGCGAGCACCTGAGAGATGCCTCCGCCACTGCTAGGGGCACTCCCAAGTGTGCTAGTTACTGCACCTGAAACCCTTCTCATGGTGCTGAGTCTCACATACGCATGCACATAACAACGCTAAGGAACAAGTGAAACTCATAGTAACATCCACTGACCTTGCCAAGTACGTTCTCCAGTTACTCCAAAAAACCCTCAAATTTAATGCACATTTAAAAATAACCTAATTTTGCTTGAATTGCTTTCATTTTAAAGAGGAAGTCATCTTCATTCACTCATATCCGCCCCTTACAGCGGCTGCAATATGCCAGCACAAGCCCCTGGCTCACGGTCTAATGGCTGAGCTGGTCTCCTCTTCACAGCCTGAGGCCAAGTCCCTCCCAAGGGTCACTGGGTGGCTGAGCATGGTGACATGGTCCAACTTAGGAGCACACGTGCTCCTGTTACGCTGCGCCTGTCTCGCACTGCTGATTTCACAGGACACAGACAGAAAGTCAGGCATACTGTCCATGCCAGTCTACTCAGCCACAGTCCACAAGGCTCAGCAGCATGGGGTCCATGGGCCAATACCACAGTTCCCACCTGAGGTGGCCGCAGAGCAGAGCCAGCCCTTGCCCCTGAACTGTCATCAGCAACCACACACAGTACTCACATCCTCCAGGGGCTCCACTTCTCGAACATTGAAACTGTGATTCTGTTTAACATAGAATACTGACTATTAAGAATTCTGCACGGAGCATACTTTTTTTTGGGGGGAAGGGGGTCTGAGAATTTGAACCCAAGGCCTCAAGAATTCTATGCAAGCGCTGTATTGTATTGCTGAGATACAATCCATGCCAAGCAGACTTCTAAGTGTCCTTCAACCTTCCGCACAGCCCCTTTCTCACAGGTGTATTGTCACGAGGTACTTTACTACAAAAGCACTCGTAATGGATTAGCTTGCTTTGCAAGTGGAAACAAAACCAAGGCTCAGGGCCAGGAAGACAGCTCAGCAGTCTGAGTGTCTGCCTGGCAAACACAAGGACCTGCGTTCGATCCCTGGTATTGCATGCCATGCCAGCCCTGGACCCAGCCAGTCACTAAAGCCAGGCATGGTGGTGCACACTTGTAATTCCAGCACTGGGGAGGCTAAGACAGGAGGATCACTATGAGTCTGAGCTGCATATTGAGACCCTGTACCAAGTACATACATAAATAATCAGAGATTTAAAAAAAAAAAAAATAAAGCTCAGAGAGCCTCAGGACCTGACACAGAAACCTGAGATCCTGCACTGCAGCAAGAGGGGAACAATTCGTTAGACAGGCTCACATTCCTCCTCTGCACAGCCAGGCAGTAAATATTGCGGCCCTTGCTGGCATTGTCGGGTGTCTCACAGCTACACTGTGTCTCAGAAGACAAGCAGATGCTCCACAGATGGACAGGAGCACATGCTGACCAGATGTGGCTACAGGCCTACTTTGCCAATCTTGTACTCCTGAATCAAAGTTAGAACCACCTGAAGTCTTACTGTTCATTAGAAATCGAAACATAGGAATAGAAAAAAACTACTATGCACCAGGCATTTAGATACTCTTCAACTTCTGTAAGGATGAAAATTTAAATTTATTTTCATTTCCTATCACCATGGAATTTAACCCAGGGCCTTTATATTCAGCTGCACCCCTAGCCCTCTTTTTCTTCATTTAAAAACCGAATCTTGCTAAGTCACTAACTACATTGCCCACACTGGGCTTGAATTTGGAATCCTCTTGCCTCAGCCTCCAAGAGTGCTGGGATTATAGGCATGTGGTACCACATCCAACTATACAAGTTTTTATGTATTAAATGGACCTAATCAATCAATTGATCCAAATTTAGACTGTGAACCAGAAAATGTTAAAAAAAAAAAAAAAAAAAACCTTAGTAGATGGCAGAGAATTCTGTTAATTAGTAAAATAATTTTAGTTGGTGACTGAATATGACCCCACTAGTCAGAGCTACTAGTTTTGTTCAAACCAAAGTTCACAATTAAGCATCTGATTTGCCAGATTCATCATATACCACGGTATGTTGTATAAGGTTTAACAAACCTGTATATAAGTACATTTTACTTTCAAGTGGCCAAGAAATGGCAGAAATTCTAATTTTATCCCTCTAAAACACAACAAAACAAAACCTGAAGTGCTGCCAGCTTCTTCAAAGTCAATGTTTCCAAGGTGCAGGACACCGGCTACAACTCGGAATAGATCCAGCTTTTCTTCATCACCCAAGCCAATCTTTTTCATGGCTGTGCACATTCGAACGAAATCTCCATGGTCATCTAACAAAGGGTCTTTCAAGGAACCTGCCTTAAGATACTACAGGACAAAAAGATAACAATTAACTGGCCTTTGTACAATTTAGTAAAGCAGAAATACTGTATCAGGTCTATTACTATAATATAAAACATGCAAAAATTAGATTTGTTGAGGGAAAAACTTAAGCATTTTCTAGCATATCTGAAAATTTACTGAAAGTATACAAAAGAGCTCTATTTCTTAAAACTACATGTAAAGTTTACAAATATTTCCATAAAATTTTCAATTAGAAGGAGGAATGATACGATTTGTGATTAAAATTTAACTTGAACTCTGGGACATTCATTAGATGGAGATCTAAGTTCAGAAAAAGAGAAAATATCTGTGGTTGAAATGAACATCTTCAGATCATGAAGAACTGAAGTGGTAGTAATGATAATTTAATTATTCCACAATTTGAAACAATTCCAAAACAATATATTGTGCCCTAATACCTTTAAATACACGTACAAGTTTTGTCAATTAAAAATAAAGAACAGTTAAAATTAAAATATTTAAACCT
The DNA here is from genome assembly GCA_004027165.1 of Ctenomys sociabilis. NCBI lineage: Eukaryota > Metazoa > Chordata > Mammalia > Rodentia > Ctenomyidae > Ctenomys > Ctenomys sociabilis. The sequence goes on along the minus strand of PVKA01001923.1, from coordinate 126,358 downwards.
AACAATTAGCATTCCACTACTGTAAGTTAGGTTAACTCTCACCAACCACATGAGTGTTACAAGGAAGTATATACCAGGAAGAATAATAAGAATTCTAGGCCAGAGAATTTTTTCAACCTTTTTGTGTAAGTGCTTACAGGGGCAGATGCATTAGTAAGCACATAATTACTCTAGGAATTAATACAACTGAAAATATTTCATAGTAAAAGAAAAAGATCTCCTGAGTTCAATTCCTGGTTCTGCCAAAAAAAAAAAGAGAGATCTGCTTTCTATCCTAAGGGAACTATCATTGAAATATTCATTTATTAGAACCTACAAAAACTGAGAAGAAGAAAGCCCACAAAAACTAGAAACAGAAACATGAAAGGTTACTGGGCATAGATTACTATATTCTAGGAATTTTCCAGAACTTGAGAGTGATGGTACTAAACTCAGGAAACGTGGCATCCCCATATTCAGCATTAAAGCTGCCTTGAGGTATTTTCCTTAAGAATGAACAATTGCTTACCAGCTAGCTGTCTTTCCACAAGATTCTTTCTCCTAATCTGTTGGGTTTTTGTAGTACTGAAGATCAAAACCAGCACCCTCACGAGGAACTACATTACTAGCCCTTCTTAAAATATTTGGCAGGGCCTCATATGCTAAGCTGCCCCAGTGAGGCTCAAATTGGTGACTCTCCTGCATTAGCTTCCACAGTGCTGGGACCACAGGCATACAGTGGCACTGAGCCCAGCCCACGAAAGTCCTTAAAATGATCAATTATGTGTCAAATTTCTGGAAAATGTCTAAAACATTGAATCTATTTTATTCTTAAAAAGAAGCAAAGGAAACAATCACATGCAGCCAGAGTTAGCAGAAAACACAAATGCAGGATTTTTAGTTTGCAATGGAATATTTGCTTCATTTGAAACTTGTTTCTAATCAAATGTTAACAAATGTATGCTATACACAGCAGACTAAAAATACTGCATCTTCTTAAAAATTACACACAGCATAAAGACATTCAAATGAAATTAGGTGAAGGTTTAATTAGTCAAATGATCACCTCTTCCTCCTGATAAAGACATAAAAAGTAATTTAAACATCATTAATGCAGTGTTCAGCTACATACAACACACAGACACACACACACACACACAATGTAGCATAAGACTCCGACACAGACCCTGACTCCAGAAGGAGGAGCACTGCCAGCCTCTGTCCTCCTTCTAATTCCTACACCCACAGATTGCACTCACATACATACAATTCTACCTTTTCTTATACATGTGTAAAGTGTGCTCTCTGCTTCAGAACAGCCATGCTGCCCTACAAATGTTTCCATCATCTTAGTGGGAAGAACACAATTTCTCTCCTTTTGATGTCTTTTAGATGCAAAGTCTTTCCAAGACAAAGAAAGGTGCCACAATGAATATTAATGTTGCTTTCTAAAGCCCTAACCTTGCCTGCAACATACTGTATGATTTCAGGAATCTGTGTCTAAAATGATACGTAAAATGTTGACTTCAAAAAATTATCTGCAGACTTATTTGCTTAGAATCTGAAATGATGCTACGTTTTTCTTTCCATTCTTCTATATAAATATAATAAAGACAAAAATTCATCTTACCCACTGGGAGGAGTTAAAATAGCTAGGTAGTTCACACATGTAGAAGAATCAAAAACTAACTATAATAAAAACTTGTTCAATTAAATATCAATATAAATCATTTAATAAGATCAATAAAGATAATAGGGAACCATAACTATTCCTGACTTCATTTTCATAATTTAATCCCCTTATATAGATACAATTTAATTCTATTTAAACATGACAAGCTAAAATTTATAAAGATTATGGGTAAAGATTTAGTGTTTTTAAAAGTGATGCTTTACTATAACCACTATAGTTAATTACTGTTAGGAAGAATTTTTTATATATATATATATATATATATATATATATATATATATATATATATATGTCTCATTACACAGCTCACTTGTAGTGATCCCTCTGTCTCAGCCTTCCCAGTGCTAGGATTATAGACGTGCGCCCCACCTGATCTCAATGGCCAGCTCAGTGTGCCCACGGGTGGGGCCAGTGTGACACGTGGTGCTGGGGAGCAACCCTGGGGCCTGTGCTTGCCTAAGCAGGCACTTAGGAAGGAAATTATTTAATGAGCCCAAAGTACAACCTCTCATAATATATTCCAAAACATAATGTTTTAAAGAGAGATACTATCATATGTAGGTAGCCTTTTACAAGAACACATGATCCATTTCTTGCTGGTCTCAAACCTCATCTAAACCTTGAGGTAGACAACAAGTTAAAGACATATTTTACACTTTTCCTCAACAAGAAATATGAAAGGAAGTTTCAGTGTGCTAACAGATGTTGTTTACTGGGTAATTTGAACTTCACCCTGGAATCAGATTGATAGGCAAGTGCTAAGGCTCGGCGGACGCACCAAGAGGCACAGGACTGCTCGAGCAGCGCTTGAATGAGGGCTGATACGCTGAGAAGTAAGACTCTTATTTGGGCTCCAAAGTAAGAATGTTTCTTTCAGTATGATCTGCTTACATTAAGATTTTTTTTTCTTTTTTTTTGGTGCAAGGTCTTCTACACAGCTCAGACTCATAGCAATCCTCCTGTTTTCAGCCTCCCCAGTGCTGGAATTACAGAGGCACACCACCACTCCCAGACTCACATTAAGAATTTTAATTTTTAAAAAAGTTTACTATACCTCAGGACTTTTTCGATTCTGTGAAATCTGTTTGTCAGTTTCTTTGTTAGCAAAGTATCTGGTGCAGCCTCGGTTTAAATACTACAACAAGGAAACATAAATATGATTATCATATATGATCCACAGAGAAATAATAAAAAAGAAATGCAATTTGTCAAACAGTGTCAGCCACAATGAATTTCTACACATGAACATTCATCTCTCAAAATCAATAAGGAGGAGAAGCAGGGTTAAAGGGAAGGTAGGAGAATGGGGAAAAAGGATCCAGTCATATCACACAGACCCACAAATCCCCTGGGATGAATATGATCACTATGTAGAGCTAAAATGCACCAATATACTTAATGTGTAAAAATCATCTATGTTTTATAAGCACTTTAATCCAACAAATAAAATAGATACTTAAAAATCCTAACTTCTGAAAGCAGATTAAATGTAATGACTTAACACAGTAAAATCAACACTACAATCCCCTACTTTTTTTAGAGGGCTGTACTTTCTAATATGCAGGCAATAATGAACCTGAAATATGCAAACTCAAGTAAGGGAGCACATGATGATTTCATATGTCAATACCTTGAATTCTGAACAATTAAGGAATATCATCCTTTATTTCTTAATTTTACTGTTCTTCAAAATAGGACTTTGACTTTTATTGACAACTAACAGTGACTACTTATAAATTACAGTGCTCACTTTATAGATCAAGCATTGCAGCTGTCTCATTTCAGCTGTTTACTCTGCTCGCCCAAAGCACTGCAGAAGCTAAGTGCTTTCAAAACACAGGACAAAGGAGGCCACTGGGTGAAAATCGAGGCTGAGCACTTCAGACATCAGATTTTGTATTATGATGCTCCCTTAGTAAAGTACATGAAAATATTCCAAAATTGTAAACTCCGAACTCTGGTTCTTTCCAGGCTCATTTGTTTTCGTGAGCTAAAGTCTCCCCACATGTGTCAGACAGGCCTTGCTCTCCAGCTGCCTCGTCTTCCCAAGTGCCAACACTCCCAAGAAACAACGGCACCTCGGCCCCAGCCACTTCAAATAAAAGCTACTCTACTGTAGCACACTGTCACCAAGAGAACCTACAGCAGTACTCGCATTGTGAGGAGTCAGGAAGGAAATGCACAGGAAATCAAAAGGGAAAAAAATATTTTTAAACATATTGGCTTCCCTTAACTCAGGTCACTAGGGTTCTACTGTAACAAAGCATAAATTACAAGATAAATTTTTTTGATACACACACACACACACACACACACACACACACACTTGAATAATTTATAGGATAACTATTTTAGATGATCAATGCATCCATCACTCCCCTTCCAGATAATTAAATACTAAAGTACAGCAAAATCATACAGTAACATCACAGGATTTTTTTTTTCTTCCCTGAATCCTTAAGGTAAAAAAGGAGAGGGAATATAAGGCTGGTAAGCATTTTCAACTGATTATTTCAAAAAACAAGCTCGTCTTAGTAGAGCAATTGCAATTTAAACATAAAGTCAAAACAAATGTTTTACTTGCTAGAAAGTGTTTTATCTCCCAAAGCTAAGATTTCATTCAAATGTCTGACTCAAAGTTAGACCTAATTAGTCCCTGGCCTAACATTTGTGCGTGGGCCAGCAGCCAACCCTGATGACGGCAAGACACAGAGAGACACTGGCTTCCTCCAACTCACCTACACCAGAAAGCTGCACCCGTTCCCACTGCCCACGCTCTCCCTCTCCAGCTTTCATAATATTCAAGGGTGTCTGCACCACTACTGCACACTTTCATAAAATACAAAAAATATTTTAAAGCTTTTAATAAGATGGGTATTTTAAATCTTTTATTTACTAAAACACAGTAGATATGTAGTTATGATAAATATTTCCAAAAAAGTGCATTTCAGGGCCGATCAGATAGCTCAGTGGATTAAAGCACCTGCTTAGGCAGGGGCAGGGGCAGGGGCTTCATCCCCAGCATACGCTGCCGGCCCCACCCCCGGGGCGTGCTAAGGCAGGGCTTGAGGCTGGGCACAGTGGTGCACACCTGTAACCCACGCACTTGGGAGGGTGAAAACAGGAGGATCACTACAAGTCCAATCTGTGTAGTGAGACCCTGTACTAAATACATTAAAAAAAAAAAAACCTGTATTTCTACCATTCTTGCTATGCCAATTTGGGTAAAATAATGCCAAATCAATTCAACTATTGCAGAAGCATAAACCCTACCACAGGGCTCTCACTGGCACACAATATCACTTATCAGGTGTAAGGGGAAAGCTTAACTACAGAAAAACAGATGAAGTCATCCACATCACCCAGTCTATTTAAAGCTGAGAACTGGGAAGGGGGAGAAGGGAGAGCGCACACTGCGGGGGGATGGGAGGGAGCGTGTGAGCCACACACACCTGCCCTTGAGTTGGCCCACCGAAAGGTCTGCGTGGAACAAGAAGTCACACCCACTGTTCCGCTTCCCAAAGGCATGCGCTAGTGCGCGAGCTTCTCAGTTCACAGGACTCAAAGTGAATTTGGTTCCTTCTCTAAACACTGCAGTAGAAACTGCACCTTATATTCCCATGAGGACAACAGGTCAGCAACTAACCTCGGATCCCAACCAAGCCGCCAACAGCCCACCCACGCACCAAGTGGGAGCATCCTGCTACATGCTCACTGTCCCACGGGCTGCCACTCAGGGAGGGTTGGATGTTTAGGGTCTGCCAGACACATGAAATCACTGAATAATTGGATGAAATTATTTTTATATTTCTGATTATCTTGTAACATTAATGAAAAAATTTGCACTTCTTACTTCCCTGTGTTTAAATGACTGGTAAGGGTAGCACAAAGACTTCTACAGAAGGCTAGACATAAACAAAGCAGAATCATTAAACATAACAAGTGCATCATCGTTCTCAGAGACTGCTCCTGCCCAAAGAGGCCCAGCAGAGCCAGCTGGGAACACTGCACTCCTGCACTGGAGAGCACGCTGGGAATGCTGTCTCCCTGCTGAGACAGCACACTCCACGCTGGCCACCCGATCATCACTTCTTGACACCCCACTACCAGGCCCAAGAGTCCACGTACCTTGTCCTTGCCTCCAAATGTGCCTCCTTCCTCGGGCACCTTTTTGTCTGCTTTTCCCTGTTGCCTCCAAAAGGAAGCCTCTCCATCACCACCACCAATATCAGTTTCCATCTGTTCCCTCCCTGAAAACTGTCCTCTACACCAAAGTCAAAGCCAAGCACAGTGCTGGTGCCCACCTTGCACTGCAGCACCCCAGGAGCCCACCAGCCTCCCTCCCACTACTTCCTACCAAACTCTAATATGTTTCTTGCCTTTCTTTGTTCATCTTTCTGGCATCGATCAGGAAGAGCTTTTGCATCTTTTTCCACCTAGCGAATACGTGAAAACTGTTCAGGACTCTGACCAAGTAACCCATTCTTCCAGTACGTCTCAGTATCTGCGGGCTGGTACCGCATCCTGGGTACACGTCTTTCTCACCCAACAGATCACGCAGACGCATGTGCAGTTCTCACAGCACTGCATGTGCTCAGGGGCAGGCACTACATCTTGTTTATGTTTCTTTCTAATCCTGGCACAATGCCTGGCACCTAACAGGCAGGCAATACATATCTGTTACTGAAGTGAATTAAAGAACATAACCATATTTCCTTTATTAGTATTAACTCCATGACCAATCTTTTTTTTACAGGTAAGTCAAAGGTAACTTTAAAGCTGACACTACTGAATTATTATAAATTTCTAAATAAGCTTAAATAATAAAGGACTTAATATCTATTCTTTAATCTGTTGCATTATGTATTTTTTTATATAATACTATAAAATTACTGTTCCCTACCTGAAATACTTGAAAAGAGTGTGCAAGACTTCAGTTCTTTAATTTTGGAGTATTTGCATCTATTTTCTAGTTGAATATCCTTAATCTCAAAATTCAAAATTCATAATTTTTTTAATCTTTTATTTATGTATTCATTTGGTATAGGGTCTTGCTATGCAGCCTGGACTCAACAGTGATCCTCCTGTCTCAGCCTCCCCAGCACTGGGATTACAGGCATGTGCCATTACAGCTGGTTTCAGTGGTTGGCACGATATGCCCAGAGTTCCAGGGATGGCACGGCATGCAGTACCAAGGTCTTATGCTTGCCAGGCAGATGCTTAGGTTGCTGAGCTGTCTCCCCAGCCCCACAAATCACAGATTTTGAAATAGTGTAGATCTGATATTTTTAGATGCGAGACATTCAACTTCCCACATCACAAACTCAGGGACAACCCTCAGCAGAAAGCTCTTGGTGCAGGGATCGCTCTAGCACGTCTCACAGGCACTTCTCGGCACGTGGGGCAAGGACTCCTTGGCCTGCAGACACCGGATGGCAAAGGCTGCAGACATGTAGACACCAGGCACCTTCCGTGAAAGGGCAGAACAGTGAGAGTGCGCAGTCTCTGCATCCAGCCTACACACGTCTTCTGGCACACTCCGCGTCCTCTTACTTACAACTAAAATGTGAGCACTATGCAAACAGCCCTTATGCTTCCTCGTGGAGTGAATGAGGACAAGGAGTGTGAAGAGGAAAGACTCGGCCTCCCAGCTGCACCCTTCCTGAGCAACAAACCCTTACACCCGCGGAGGGAGGAGACACACAGACTGGGGGCACTCTCGGGACTGCAGGTGCCAGGTGCTATCAACACACAATACACTTCAGAGACCATCATCTGCAGTTTTAGGAGTGAAGGCAACCCAGCATGCAAGCACCATGTCCTTCCAACCTACCCGAAAATTGTCTGGCGAGCTCAAGTGAAGCTTTTCCCTAATATCTTCAGAAGCACCAGCACACAACCTATAGAAGATATGGTAATTCCTTTCCTCTTTGCCTTGAACACAGATCCGAGATTTCTCAAGAAGATAATGTGAAACAAATCCTCCAACAACTGAGCTCTAGAAAACAAAATGGAGGGGGAAAATGCATTTAAAGCAAACCGCGACAATATTCAATTATTTATATTTTCTAATAAATATCTATCGAAGAGGTTATAATAGTCATCAAATACAGAGGAAGAAGCATAACTAAATACAAGCACAGTTTATCCACAGAAGCCGCTTTGCCCATGAACATCTCCACCCAGTCTCTGCCCAGGTCCTTCTAAGCTTCAAGCCTCCATGGAATAAGAACTCAGTGCGCTGTGCCTCAGCATAAGCGCCCACAGCAGGCCCCCTGGCTGTGAAGAACTAGGAGATAGGAACTCCGCAGCTCTGAACAAAGGGCTGGTAAAAGGACAACACTGACGACTCCACACACTGCGGGAACATCACAGCGTGCCCTTTAAATACATACAATTACTAGAATGCTGGTCAGGACGACAGAGTAAACGAAGGGAGGGGAAGAGCTACCAATTTGTATTCCATAATGCTGAGAGATGCAAGATTTGGGTTATAAAGAGCAAAAAAAGCTTTGGATAATCACAGTGAATATATACATTATTCTATCAAAAGTAATCAAAACATTTCAAGGCATTTGGCCTAAGTATCATCCAGATTCTAAGAGGATGCTCCTATTTCCCATTATTGGGGTTCTGCCAGACAGCTCGGTTGTTTAAAGTGCTGCTTGGGTAAACGCAGGCAGGCCCATAGGACTGTAGTTCAATTCCCAGCTCCTTTAAGGCATGCTGAAGCAGCCACAAAAACAAACAAACAAAAAAACCTTCTCAAATTATCAGAGTACCTGCCTGTTAGTTAGCTCAGTTGTTTCAGCACGTGCTTATGCAAACACAGAAAGGCTCAGGGTACCTAGCTCCTCATGCCTTACCAGACCTGCCCTTAAGGCAGCCTGAGGCATGCTTGCGCACACACACAACACCCTTCCCATTATCACTACCCAACATACCATCCCCAGACTCACGTCACTCACCTTTTCATTGAAATGTATTTCTACAAATTTTCCAAACCGACTGCTATTGTTGTTGCGAACAGTCTTTGCATTTCCAAAGGCTTCTAAGAGTGGATTAGCTATGAAGAAATGCAAATATCTCATCAATAAATGAGCATGAAAGGAAATTATAAAATGACAGGTATAGTATTTATCCTTAGAAAAAAATGCTAGCATATTCTTGAAAATAATATAGAGGGATTACATGATACAAAATTCTACAAATACTTAATAATTACCCACTATGTTCAAATACTATTGAAAGTCACTGTTAGAAAACTTTAGAATCCAGTTTTAAAAATTACGATGACATTCACAGTTATAACAAGTATATTGATCCTACAAGACTAATGATTATAACAGACAAAATAACAAAAATATAGGCAAATTATTATTTAACTTACTTTTCTAAAATATTTTTATTGCTATAATCTTGATTAAACATTTTTATATACAAATTCAGTTTAAGAAGAGCAAAAAAAAAAAAGAGCATATAGAATTAAGAATGGTTCTCAAAGTTTTAAGTGTTATTAGTTACTAGAATCTATACTTAAATTCATCAAAACCTCAACTCTAAACACTCGTTAGAATTAGTCTTACATATTCTCTGTCAACCTCATCTGCTTGCTCTAGAACCAGAGTATTTCCTTTGAACCCTTTTACAGTCTATTTTCTTTATTCCAGCAACATTAGCAAGCTCAACTGGTCTCCACAAACCCTTTTAAAGATCACTTACTTCTTGGCCATTTCACTTGCCACAATAATTTAAAAAGTATTAAAACTTAAAAAATTTTATGATACATCCCTTACTTTTCAGATGGGCAAGAAAACTGGGGCCAATAAGGTCAGCTAATTCTCAAGGCCCAATGCCTGGCTGTTGACAGAAGAGAACCACAGGCCTCCCAAGCTCCCTTACTAATGATCTACAAAATGATTTAAGTAAAACTGCATATATACAAAACATCCCAGAAGAGTAAGAAACGCCCATCAGACAATCACATTTCGCAGCACTGTGAAGAATAAGCACACGCCCCAAGCAACAACAGATCTCTGCCAGGGCATCAGCCAGCTCCCAGCCAGCTCCCAGCCAGCTCCGCTGCGTCCAGCTGTGTCTCTACCAGGCTGCGGCAACACGCATAAAGACGCTTTACAGCTTTTCTCAACACCCTTCACAGGACACAGCACACTAGCTGGAAAGACCAGGCTCGTATCTCACTTTCAGGTAAGTAAATCAGAATAAGAATTACTGAGTTAGCCCATAACTTGTTTTATTTACTCAATTTTTTTCTTTTTTTGTAACAGCAATCCAACTCAGGACCTTGTGCTTGCCGAAGGCACTGTGCGGCTGAGCTGCATTCCCAGCCTTATTCTACTTTTAAGGATGAGACTGACTGCATCAAGAGGGACACTAGAGAAGGGAGAAGAGGAAAAATAAACAGAGATGCCTAAAGCACTTCCAGGGCCTCTAGGGAGACCAACAGACTAAATGCACAGGTGGCAGAGGAGTGGAGACGAGACCAGAGGGGGAGGGGTACATGTACAGAAAGTGCGGGTTCTGAAGCATTCATGACAGCAAGTGAAGCTGCTAAGAGACTGAGAGCAAAGGGCATATCCCACTTCCAGTGGAGGGGGCAGCAGCAGGCACGCGGAAGAGGGGAGCAGACAGGAGTGGAGACCCAGTGTGGCCACAGCTCCTTCAGCTGGCTCCACCCTGGGATGGAAGCAAGCACAGCTTAAGGAAATCAAGCCACACATTCCCACCTGCCAAGAGAACACCTGACCTAAGACAGTGTTCCCGAAAGAGCACAACACCAAACCATTACGCTTCCTCTTCCATTCTTTACACACACACACAAACACAAGGGCCCAAAGAGCAAATGCAAGAGATTCCTGTCTTTCTTCATCCAGTGAATATTTTTTTTTACTTCATGGAAAAAAGGCAAAATAAAATTTCATTAATAATAGAATAACAATAGTTAATATGTTGCATATTATTATCTTTAGTTACTCAGAGTATAAGATATGGGCATGAAAAATTCCCCAATCGATATTAAGTGCAAACCTTCCTTTTCTATGAACTAGGAGTACAACTAACTTGCATTTGCTCCCTCTCCTTTCCTCTTTTCCCCATCCTAAGTCCTTTCTCTTTTTTAATAACTTCTTCCCACTTCATGGCTACCTATTGTACCTTTTAGACCTTATTTACTCTCTCAGTTTCTCACCTCAGGGAAGCAACACAACCTTTATACATGAGTCTGATTTATTTTACTGATGAGGATGGTCTCAAATTGCATCCATTTACCTATAAAAGTCTCAAGCTGATCATTCTTTATGGCTGAGAAGTTTACCACTGTAAAAGTACCACATCTTTTCATCTAGTCCTCAGTTGATGGGCATCTGAGTTGTTAGCTATGACAAATTGTGCTGCTATGAACAGGGGTGCACATACATCACTGTAGTTTTTAATTCTCCTGGGAAAATACCCAGAGCGGGAATAGCTAAGTCCAGTGGGACCTCTCATCCTAGTTTTTGGAGGAATCTAACACTAATTTCCAGAGTGACTGTACCAGTCCACACACCCGCCAACAGTGGAGAAGGGCTCCTTTTCCCCCACAGCCTCGACAGCAGTTATTGATTTCTTGATGATAGCCATTCTTTCTGCAGTGAAATGAAACTTCAGTGCTTTTAATTTGCATCTCTCAAATAACCAGCGAGGCTGAACATTTTTCATGTATTTGTTTGCCATTTCTTCACCTGAGAAGTATATACTCATCTCAGATACCCATTTTTTAACTTGGGTGGTCTCATTTTCTTCAATTTTTATATGTTTTAGCTACAAGTCCTTTGAGGCCAACTGGTTAAAATTTTTCCTACTCCTTGTATTGTTTTTTCACTCTGTTAGTGATTTATTTTAATAAAAGAAGATCACAATTGTTGATTCTTTGAAATATTTCCCTTTAGGTTTGGCAGTTCCTATATGAACTCTCTGTCTATCTCTATGTCTTCAAGATTTCTACCTGCTTTCTTTTCCTGTAGATTGTTTCTGTTTTAATATTTAGATCTCTGATTCATTTTGACTTTGGTACATGGTGATAGACTTGGATTAGTCTTAGACACACAGAAGGCCAACCTTTCCAGTGCCATTTATTAAAGAGCCTGTCTTGCTCCCATTGAGTATGGTTGGCCTCTTTGTCAGAGATAAGGTGGCTGAGTTGCATCTCAGGTAGCTGAGTTTTGTCTGCATCTTCTAATGTGTTCTTTTCCTCAGGTCTGTTTCTTTGCTGATACCATGCTGATTTTATCACAGTAGCTTTATAGTATAACTTCCAGTCAGAGATGATGCTTCCTGCCTTTCCTTTGTTGTCCAGAATCACACTGTTATTCTAGATCTCTCCTGGTTCCCAATGGATTTTAGAGATGTCTTCTCTAGTTCTGCGAGGTATGCTAATGGTACTATGATTGGTGGATATTTACACTGTGCATGAGGCACTATTTTAGGGGTACAGAATACAAAACAGAAATTGCTGCTTTCCAGTATTTATGTACAGTAGGTACATGGGGGGGGGGGTAAGAGTAAGAGAGAAGATGACACTGAGCAAAGACTTGTAGGAGATGGGAGAGTCTTCTGCATTGCTAGAAGATCTGTTGGACCACTGAAAACCTTCCTGTAAGTTAATTTGAACAGGTACTAAATGATAGAAAATAAAAATAAACAATACCTTCAACAATTCTGTCATCAATATCTTGACCTGTTCCATAAGACTCAGTCAGATATCTGTTTAAAACATAGAATTAAAAAATTGGTGATAATACTGCATAACAGATTCATAACTTTTGAATTATTTAGTACATATAAAGCTGAAACCTGTACCCACCTCATAACTTTAAAATTTATAAACTGATGTTCAAACATATTTTGTTATAGCTTTAAATTTATTTAGAATTCTATTTAAACTATCTTTAACATCAACGTGTTATTCAAGCTGTCTTTGGAAATATTCAGATGTTAGCCAAATACTGTATTTGTGTTTGAATATATCACTCATTGCAAATGGGAATACTCGCTAACTATGAGGTTTCAAAGCCTCTTGAAACAGCCTATCAATTCACTCTCTACAGAAAATAAGGCCATCTGCCACTGACCCACCCAGAAGTTACCATGTGCAAAGCATGGTGGCAGCCAAGGACAGACTTGGAGGAGGTACAGGGAGGTAGACGAAACAGCCGTTGTCATAAACTCAAAGTAAAAACATGATCTCAAGAAGTACTGAGAACAGAGCTTTGGACCCTGGACTGCAAAGGAACATGCCAGCCTTCTTTCTGCCTAACTAGCACTGTCTCTTCTAGGCTCCTCACCTGTTAGAGCAGGCTTTCAGCAGCCTCCAGATTAGCTTCCATAAAAAAATTCTTGCTGTTTTAAAAGGATAGAGCCTATCATTCGAAACTATGCCCAAAAGTATGAACATGTATTAAAGTGATATCAAACATTTATATACCCATGGTCATAACTACACTATTCGTAATGGTGAAGAGGTAGAAGTAACCCCAACGTCTGTCAACAAAGGGGCTGCTCTGTTGATGAACAAACGCAGTGTGGACCTACCATGGAACATTATTCACTTTTTAAAAGGAAGGAAATACTAATATGTACTGCAACATGGGACACATATTACACAATGAAATCTTTTTATGATACAAGGCAGCCCTAGAAAAATAAATACTATGTGATCCCATCTATCTGGGGTACTGAAAGCAGGTACAACCATAGGAACAGTAGAACTGTGGTTGCCAGAGGCTGGAAGAGTGGAAAAGGCAGAGTTATGTAATAGGCAAAGAGCTTCAGTTATACAAGATGAAAATGTCTCAGACTGGCTGCAGAACAATTGAATGTGCTTAACAGTATGAAACTGTGCACTTGAAAAAAGGTTAGGCGGAAAACTGCATGCTATGCACTCTTAACCTCCAAAACAATGGCACCCTGTTTCAAAACATTTCAAGGCAGCTGAATACTTACCTTAGGACAAATTTCGTATTTTCTGTCTTACCGGCTCCTGACTCCCCAGACACAATGACAGACTGACTCATCTTGAGCACCTTCATATCCCGGAAAGCCTTGTCAGCTGGGGTCAGAACAGCGCATCAGTGACTCACCGCATTCAGCAGGAAGCCACTCAATGACAGAAGGTGCACTTAAGCACATAAAGAAATCGTAAGAGCATCTTAAAGGGGAAATTTTAAGGCAAAGTTATTTAAAAGTATTCAAAACATTTCTGAAAGTATTTATTTTCAATGCTAGACACTAACAACTAAGTGAGGCAGAACGGGAACAATGCTTAGTGCTGTGCTCCAGTCCCCGCATCACTAGCTGTCATCAGCCTCCTCTGCACCATGGCAGATGGGCAGAGATGCACAAAACTGTCTCCATCCCAGCAGATGAGGCCCGCGGAGAAGCAAGAGGTGGCTATCAGATGAGAGGCCTGGCAACCAGAACTTCTGTGGGAACAAGAAAACGCAGCATTGCAAAATTAATGGGGGGCAGGGCCAGGGAGACAGCTCAGTGGAGTGAGCGCTTCCCCGGCAAGCACAAGGGCCTGAGTTCAATCCCCGGTTCTACCAGAAAAGTAAAAAGAATGTATCTCATTTCAAAGAAAAGCAAATTTTGCTGCTTTAAATATCTTAGATTCCCAATTGTTTATATGTAATGTCTAACAATTTTCACCTACGATCAACAATTTAAACTCCAGGGGCCGGAGAGATGGCTCAGTGAAATAAGTGCTTTCCTGGCAAGCACAAGGGCCTGAGTTCAAAAAAAATACTTAAACTACAAAGTCAAAATTGTCTAAGTTTAAAATTATTTACGTTCCTGACCAACGAACTCAGTAAGAACTACTTCTCATTTCCAAATGTGTGCTAACCGTACCAATGAGGAAGGCTTTACAAATGCCTTTCTGAGCACAGAAGACAGCCATCTGGGCTGGATGTGGTCCCTATGTCCCCAGGGGTCCACTGTCATAGAAGGCCCGGCCTGCAGGGTGGCAGGGTCCTTGGGCCCCTGGGCTATGCCCTCCGAATGTGGTTCTCGGACTCCTGGAGGAGGGCTGTATGGCAAGGGTAAGCCTGCCCTCTCGCTGCTCCTCGTGTGAGATGGAATCACTGGCTACACCAGCCACTGCTAATGAAGCACCGGGGGTTCCGGTCCACAGCACCACATGTGTGGCTTGGTCTTCTCCATGCATATGAGCTAAGTAATCTCCTCATCCTGGGGCATCCTGGCAGGTACTTTGTTACAGGGCATGCAAAGCTGACTGATGTATCATGCGTAAGAGTTCAGGCCTTCCTTTGTCTAACTTATCAATAATCTGCTACACTCACTTTACAGAATCATTCTAAACACTTTTAAATATATATATATTTAGTACAGGGTCCTCAGGGACTCACTACACAGATCGCACTCGTAATCCTCCTGTTTTCAGCCTCCCAAGTGCTGGGATTACAGATGCACGCCACCATGCCCAGTCTCAATTGCCGTCTCAGCACGCCCCAAGAGGGCAGGAATGGGTGATCAAACCCCAATCCCTGCACCTGCCTAAGCAGGCTCTTTAGGCCACTGAGCTCTCTGGCCAGCCCTCTAAACACTTTTTAGCAAAGGCTAAAATTAAAAGGTACCTGATTACACCTTAAACACATAAATAACTTCTCTAGTGACCAACTGGCTCATATATTCTAAGGACTGTGTACCATTTTATAGCCTGATAGGAGCATAAAACATGCCAATCAAAACCAAAAGTAAGTCTGCTGGGCTTGGCTGGTGTGCTTATCTGCTCAGCAGAACATGGCATGAGAAGTGAGGTTAGGCCACAGCCAATACTAAGAGAAGCAGACTGCACTAATGGGACATTCAAGTGCTGCAGATGCCCAGCTGCAAAGAAGCTAGTTGACATCTCTGAACTTGGTAGGGAAGAGGATAGTGGGTAAATTTTAATTCTGACAAATACCCACATCTCACTGAACCTCAGTGCTGGAGGGCTTCTCGGTGGGTGAGGCAGGGGAGGCCAGGACTTCTAGCTTCCTGCAGACTCCTCAGCAGCAGGAAGCAGCTGCCACACTTCACCTCTTCATTTTAGGGAACACTGATGCAAGATAACACTTAGAGGAAGACTGTTCTCACAGCTCAAGGTGGGCCCGGGTCCACACAAGCAGCAACCTGGGTCAGAGCTGTGAGGCGGGACACTTGTAGGGTCACCTAAATTTTGCCCACGAGCCAAAAGAGCCACTAGGGTTACGCTGATCATGCTCTGCTTTCAAGTGGGCAGGCACACCCACGGAGACCCAGGCCTTCACAAAGACAATGATGTGTGGCTGCCCCGTGAGCTGGCTGCAAAACCACACATCCCAACCCTGTGAAAGGTGCTCCCAGCACCACGTACGCTGCACACCTGCTACTCACATATGTTCAATTCCTGTCATCATTTATTAATCCAAAGGAAAACTGAGTCAGTCTGTACAGTACAAAGAAAGATACTAATTAAAATACAATTACATCCCTTACCAATTGCAAAGACATGAGGCGGCATTGTTCCGAGGGACTTTCCTTGATAGGACTTTATTGTATCTGAAGAATATATTTTAGGTATATCAAAGTACGGGTTCACTGCAATCAGAATGTTGGCAACGTATGTCTAAAAGGAAAGGTGTAAACATGGTTTTTCTGATTACTATTACCAAAGCTGCGCAAGACTAACAGGCAAAGATCCTGTCAATTCTCCATACATTCAGGACCCCATGTCAGCACTAAACACTCTCTACAAGACCCATTATTTCTCCCATGTTTTTCTCTTGTCATGTCTCAAACCCAGAATCTCCAAAAGTAAGAGTCCCTCTTCCAACTCCTTCTGCCTCAAAGAAAACCCCTCCAAAAGTGCCCCTCAGGTACAGGACCCGAACACCAAGCCACCCTCCATAGAATGCTGGGTTTCCAGAGGCCTGGATCACAAGCAGACTTCTGTTGACCCCCTCATGAAATCTCCTCCCCTCCCTCTGATTCCTGCAGCCGGATTTGGGTGTGTGAATTTCCACACAGGCTGCTTCACTTGTCCGACGGCGACTGCCAGGAGGGGCTCAGTGTTGGCTGACCACCTGGCGGCAGAGGTCCGTGAGCAGTACCCAACTGCTGCCCGCTGACTGCAATGTGGATGAGCTGTGGACGAGCTAAGCCTCAACAAACAGCTTAAGCTTGCTTTTAAGTTTGGAGCTTAACTGTTGCTTTCAAAGATCAGAAAAATGTACAAGCAGAATTTATAAAATTCCTGGTTAGTTAGTGGAGAATTGTGGTTTAGTAAGATCAGCCACACTAGAGACAAAAGGCCATTTCTGCTTCTAATCATGGACAAGGAATTCTGTAGAAACCCAGAACTCTCATTTGACCCAATCTAGAATATAGAGACTGTTTCCAAAAATGTTTCTTGGAATAGAGTGAAAAACAACAAATTCTAGATCATAATCTTTCCAGGGAAAACAAAGGAAAAGGATCAGAGATTTTAGTGACCACAAAAACAGTAAATGTGGGCTGTTATTTTACCAAATCTAAAAGAAGACAGTGCTTTCTCTTGATTGGTAGAAATCATAAAATAACAAATTTAAACCATTACTCTCAATTGCTTCCCTCAGCTATTAATTATTGTAACTTCAGCCTTCATATGTCATGGTAATAACAATTATACTTTTTTGGGGGGGGGGTTGGAAATGGGGATTGAACTCAGGCCCTTGCACTTGCCAGGGAAGCATTTATTCTACTGAGCCATCTCCTGACCCAATAATTATATTTATATTTGCTGATATTTAATAGTTTATAACTAAAGGGCATAAGTGACTGGGGAAAAAACACCACTAACTGCTTACTTAACCCTGAAAACACTGGCGGCATAGTGCGACTTCAAAGATGAGGTCTCCCAGTTATTTCTAAATCATCTTTCATTGATTGATTACAAACTAAACATTCTGTTGCTTTAACAACTTTTGTATCATTGTATTATCTAAGAACAGCATTCAGCATATATTTGATTCTGTTCAATATGAGTAATTTTGCTTCTAAACACATTTGTACTCAAGAATATTCATATGTAAACCTAAATATACTCTTTATTTAGTTGAGTTTGAAAAAACCTCAAGGAGAAAAGTAAACTCTATGTGCACAATCAGAAGATACGCTGGACAAGCCACAGGCCAACGCTGAGAATTCCCTGCATTAGCTCCACTTCCCAGCTGTCATTCCTTGGGCAGATGGCAAAGACTAGATGTAATTTAGTCAGAATTAATTAAGTACAGTTAGGCGAATTGATAGTGATACAAAGATGAAGGCTGCCACTTGATCTAGGAAGTGTCAAAGAAGCCATATGTTTTCTTCTTTCAAAAGTAATGAAGAACCCATCTTTCTAGCAGGAGAGTCACAGCAGGATAATCCATCTCCAACCAACAACAGAAATCTAGGCCTAGGGAGATAGCTCAGTGGCACAGTGCCTGCCTGGCAAGCTAAGGTGCGGAGTTCGATTCCATTACCCCCCCCCAAAAAAAAGAATCTAGCCTAAAAGAATCTAAAAGAATAGAAGACATTAGAGCACAAAATCTCAGACATGGCCAAAGAACAATTATAATTAAAACATAGTAATAAAGTAATAATTTAGGCTTTACAATTAGCATTTTTGTGTTCTAAGCATTTCCTGAAATACTGCCTCTCTGACTATAATATATAATCCTTACAGGCTGCCTTTAATTGTCCATAGAACAATGTGAAAGTGAAATTAATTAATCATGTCTATAGACATACACCAAAAAAGAGAAATCAAAATTCAAAATAATTATTTTTGTAAATATTCAACTTGGACATTTTTAAATTTGACAGATAGGAAATGATGCTCCACTCTTTCGCTCCACAAATTAAGTGTCCACTGTTACCAGGTACATCCTAAGCCTGGAGGAGGAACAATAAATCAGAAAGATCCTTGTCTTCCTGGAGTCCATTCTACTCCACAAGCTTGGATCAGCGGGATTTCCTGTCAGAAAGACTTCCTGACAAAGTCAAACAGTCATATAAAATAATGACCCCACAAAAACTTAGACCACAGGTAAAACACTTAAGCTTTAACTAAAATACTTACATAAATTCTGTCTTTACTGTATCGAACTTTGATATTATGGAGCAATGTGGCTTCATTTAAGTACATTAGTGAACCTAAAACATAAAATTTGTAAATCATTAAACAGCTAAAGGAAAAAAAATGCCGTATTAGGTAGAATAATTCTGACCCAAGCTTAAATTCAACTTACTAGGTCCGATTTAATTCCATCTTTTTAAAGCAGGTACATACAAAACTAGAAAAAGTGGTACGATAATAGTGGTACCACTCTTGCCTAAAATAAATACAGTTTAACATGATATTTTTATGCAATTAATTACATAGTGAGTACCACCGATAATATACACCAATAAAGTCTGGTTAAAGAGTCAAGTATTATCCAAACAGAAAGTACCACTTAGGGGACTCTAATATACTGCTGACACAAAGATCAGAAAAGATAAGACTTAGAATGGTTTGGGGCAATCAGATCATTTGGTCCCTTCCCAGGTGACACGGCAATTCTGGGTGAGTTATGTATGCCTCAGCCTACACTGACACGACACTAATGAAAGGCAGAACAGGGACTGTGGTCTTCCTTTCTGATGGCCGTTCTAATTCTACATCATAGTTTCTTCTCTGGGCCCCCTGATCTTCTGAGAGCCATTACTACTACATGCCACAACAAAGCCAATCCTTTCCTCACCACCATGTTTCAGTTGCCAGCATCACCCCTTTCTCAGCCAAACCACAAACTTCAGGCAACACCAGAACCCTCCTCTCTCATCTTCCCTGCTCTAAAAGTTTCTAAGTCTGGATATCACGTGAAAAGTGCATCCCACCACAAGGACACCAATAGCAGCATAACGTGAGCCTCCAAAATGTCCCTTTCTCCTGTTCCACCTCAGTCTTACTACCTCTTGTGTGATTACAGCAGCCTAGCCTTTGTGTGCTGCTTCAGTCTCTCCTCTGAGATCCAGACTGCTCAGCACACTGTCTAAAGCAAGGCTCTAGTTAAATCTCTCTCCATCTCAAAAAAAGCCCATGGATCTCCACCAATTATCAACATCCACACTCAAGTCTGGTCAAAGCTCTTATAAACATACACATGAATAACTCATTTCACATAAGTTTTCACACTGTACTACTCTGACCTGTAGGTACACTGAACAGTTCACCAGAAACCACTCGTGCGCTGGCAAGTGCCAAGAACTGCCCTGTGCTCTCAGGCAGCTCTGACTTAGGGCTGTGTTTCCCGAGCCACCAGGCCCCAGCCCCCTCTGCTTTGTATCCCCTTGATACTGCTCACCACACACCACCCGCCTTATGGGATAACTTCCCCACTGAGGCTTGGCTCTCACGGCCTTGAGAGCAGGGTGCTGCAACCCTGACCCTTAGTGGTTCTGTTCGCAGTCCACACTACACCTACACAGTGCGCCACCTGTCAGCACTAGCGGGCAAGAGTCTTCTGCGCTGCCTATCTCAATTAAAAGACTTGTGCTGCTCCAGCATGTACCTCAGTCAATCCATTTCCAAGGGCCTCACTGTCTTCTCGTGCCACATAAAGTGGAATGAAAGAGGAGGCTATGGGTGGAGCCTCCTAGTGGAGGAGCAGCAGGTTCAGTCTGAGTCAAGGAAGGGAGGAAGTAGGCAGCGAGCACACCTGGTTTGGGCAGTGGTGACCTGCCTTTCTCAGCTCCAACTCTCCTTCCCCCCAGTCTCCCAGAGATCTGGCCCCTGTGTTGCTGCTTCATTGCTCAGGCAAATCACTTCCCCACCTCCTGCTTTCCTCTAACACACTTGGTGGGGGTCACTGCACCACACATGAGCAGCTGTGAGCCCTTCTCTCCACACAGCCAGCTGCCTCCTCAGGGACAGCTGTCCATTAGCCAAGTAGATCCTTTACAGGTAACACATCTGCCAAGGACACCAAGCATTCAGGTCAGGGGTCCTTACATCACACTGCTCGGGCTACTCACGCTGATTCCTTTACCAGAAAACCTGGTGCTAACAATAGGTAACCAGTGTCTGCTATGTTGTTACAGCACCACCTAAAGACAACACTTTTTGTTTTTCTTTTTTTGAGACAGGTCTCACTATGTAGTCCAGGGCAGTTTTGAACCACCTCAAGCTTGAAGCCATCCCCCTGCCTCAGCCTCCTGAGCACTGGGAGTACAGGTGTGCACTACCATACCCGGCTCACAGACAACACAGCTCGGTTCTAACTGAACATGAGTCTCAGTTTCGTCACCTAGTTCAGAGCATGCCACAGACATCCATCATGACAGCCTCACTGTGATGTAGGACAGAGGGAAGAATTTCATTTTTGTTTGTTTTTTTATATATTTTAGTACAGGGTCTACTATACATATCAGACTCATAGTGATCCTCCTGTTTTTAGCCCCCCAAGTGCTGGGATTACAGGCACAAGCCACCACGCCCAGTCTCAACTGCCTTCTCAGCATGCCCTGGGGGTGAGGCCAATTAAACCCTGCTCCCTGTGTCTACCCAGGCAGGCGCTTCAGTCTGCTGAGCTATCTGGCCAGCCCAAGAATTTTAGACATATACATTTGAGACCCTAAGGAGCAATGCCATTGCGTCATTTGGATAGCTTGGTAGTATCATAACAAGACTGACAAAAGAATGAGTTCAGATGGAATGTTTATATCCTAAAATCAACCCCAGCTGCTTGTATGAAGGTTTCATAATACGTAACAGTAACAGTAATAACGCTACTCCCTTGTACAGACAAGAATCTCGGAAGCGAGCAAGGCTGCCCTGTGCACATGAGCATGCGCACTGCTCACTCAGTGCCGTCGCTGAGGCCTGCCTGCTCACCAGGGCCTTGGACCCCAACTAGGCTATGATACCCTTATTCACAGACAGGTACTGTACAGGCTCACTCAATCGGGAATGCTGGTGAAAATCAGTAAGAATAACTCTGCCCCTTTGCCTCACCTTTTTTCTTTTTTTCTTTTTTTTTTTAATTATTTATTTGTTGTAGGGTCTTGCTATGCAGCCCACACTCACAGTGACGCTCCTGTCTCAGCCTCCCCAGTACTAGGATTACAGATGTGCGCCACCATGTCTGGTTTCAGGGCCAACACAGTGTGCCAGGGGTTCCAGGACCAGCACACAGCATGTAGTACCAGGGATAGAGCTTGTGTGCTTGTGTTTGCCAGGCATGCACTTAGACCACTGAGCTATCTTCCCAGCCCCATCTTCTTTCTTGAAATAAGAGTTTTCAATGTTGTGCACCATGTCAAGTGGACAGGATTTTTAAATATTGCCCCCTTCCACAGTCTGGTCTGAAACACTTGGAGCTTAGCTCAGTGCTGTGAGAACTCAGAATTTCAAAAGGTGAAGCTCAGGAGTACGTAAGGTCAGCGGTTTGGAGGCTGAGCCAGCAGGAGTCACTTAACATCAATGTTTGGGGCAACCAACAACACAAAAGAACTACTATTTAATAACTACCTATTACTGGTTTTCTAAACATTACACTAAAATGTTTGGCTGGGTGTGATAGCACAAACCTGTAATCACCCAATACTCCAGAGGCTGAGGCAGAAAGATCAAAAGTTCAAGCAGAGCTTGAACAACTTAAACTATGTCTCAAAATAAAGGAATTTTTTTAAAGGGCGAGGGACATAGCTCACGCAAAGGCCATGGGTTCACCCCAGTGCCAGGAGGGGGGGGCAGAGGCAGAGCTGGTAGGAGGATGACGTGTGCAGTGGGAACAAAAGACAGAGAGAAAATTACTAACCCCCCCCAAAAAACTGAGATGTGACCACACCTGAAGGCTGAAAACGAAGGAACAACACAGCCCGTGTGCTGGACAAAGGTTCTTTCCACCAAACATCTAAGGTGTTTATCAGTCAGATTGATAAGGTGCTTATGCGCTCTGTTGTGTCATGTGTGCCCTGCTTTGTCATTTGTTGGTGCTGAGGATCAAGCCATCTAATAGAGCCATTTTCCAAAACTTTTTGGAGGCAGGGTCTTGCTTGCTAAGTCACCACACTACTCAGACGGCTGGAACTTGCCGTTTTCCTGCCTCAACTTCCCACAGTGCTGGGATGACAGGTGTACACCACACACTTAGCCCATGTTGCATTTTAATATAATGTTCTGAAATAAAATTTTCAGTAAGTAGCTATTACATAGTTTTTAATGTCTGCTTTAGACAATGATGTAAAGTGACTCCTACTGACTCCACCAGCTAATTACTGAGCCATTTTTACTACTACAAAATCCATTCTGAGACTCTAGATGAGTTTCACATTAATGCTCACAGCCGACAGCCAGCAGGCGTCTATGGCTCAAGTCTCACAGTAGACGATTACCACCCCCACAGGTACACAACCAAATAACCCAGAGAACCATCAAAAGACTCACCAAAATGCACATCTGAGATAAAATACAATTCTGCCTTTAGGCTCCTCCATTTGCATGAACTTGCACATCAAACAGCTACATTTTTTTTCTGAACCAGTATGATGTACCACTGATTTATTTTCTGTAAGGAAGGTTTTTTTTTTCTGTGTTAATTGCTAATTTTCAACTTGATACTTACAGTTATCTTCCACATCTTTTTTACTGTCCTCTTCTGCAGGAAACACTTGGTTTACAAGAGCCAAAAATGTCTGACAAACAAATAAACAAAAAAAAAAAAATTTTTTTAAATTAAACATGAAGTCCACAGAAAGAAAAATAAAGGAGTTTAATGGGTTGTATACACCATGCAACACGCTGGCAGCAATATAATCATTACAGAGATTTAAGACAGATCCTATCATGTTTAAGGCACTGACCCCAAACAGCACCTTTCCTCAGGAACAGGGCCCACAATTACAATCACAGAACCCATCACATAGCACCCTCGGCTCTCCTACCCAGAGGGGCACATTAAAATGAACTTTACACAGGAATGCTATCCCACAACTCTTTTTAAATAACGCTGGTAAATACAGTGATTTTGTTTTTAAAAAGCAGAAGATAGCATTCAATAAAATACAAAGCATTATTTTTAATATATGAGAAATTCATATTTGATAAATTCCTATACAAAGATCTGTCAGAAATATAAACAGTATCAGAGAATATTTGGTTAATAAAATTAAAGTATCCATAAAGAAATGTGCACTTAAATTTACTACTTAAATTCTGTGGTAGATAGCAAAATTTAAGTATCCCCTAAGGGAGAACAAACAATCTAAAACTACACCAAGAGAATTAAATTTCAATCCTTTTCTAATAGGGATTGCTTATAAATTTATACCTCTAAATAATTAGTTACTCCTGTGGCTAAAGTTTCCAAACAATCAAATAAAACAGGAAAAATGGTCCAATTATGTTAAAATAACACTTATAGAGAAATATAGCATGTGCTTAGCATGCGCAAAGCCCTGGGTTTCATTCTGCCACCAAGTAACAACACATGCAAGTCTCTGTGCATGCGCGTGCTTGTGTGTGTGTGTGTGTGTGTGTGTGTGTGTGTGTGCCACAATGGTATACAAAATGAGGTTGCTATCATAGTTTAAATAAAAGTTTGAATAAAATCCAGGCTGCATCTGAAGTCAGACCCAATTTAGAAAACCATTATGCTCTAAAACTCAAGAAGTTAATCATTCTGAAGCCAGTACATATATTCTCAATGTTATAAATGTCAAAGTTTAGAGAAGAGAGCACAAAGTGAATTAGTCCAACACAGACAGCCTATGAATGATGACATACAGCAATCCACAAGTTATCACAGTGAGTCTATAGAAAAATACTTCATAAGTTACTGCTAACATTAGAGAAAGATGCCCCTACTTATCAGTTATGACAAAGAGACACAGACTTCTCCTGCTCCAGAGTTTGGGTCTAACCTGGCAGGACTTATGTGAAATGAAAAGACACCGGAAGCTGAAACACAGGGACAGAAGCTCAGGTGAAGGTGCCGACAGGGATTTGCTGTTCGTTCAAGAGCACACAGAAACAAGCTCTCAAAGACAGCTTCTCTCCCTACTGCAACCCTAAATTACCTACTGGCCCCCATTTTCTTCCCTCCAAGAAAAATTAAGTTTCTTCCTAGCAACTGTTTTCTTGTAAAGGGAGGATTTTTCCTTCTAGCCAAATAACAAAGAATACATGGATCCCCTCCCATAAAACACCAACCTCACAGAAAATACAGCACATCAAGTTCCAACAGCAGACCCAGCATATGAAGCAGTCCCCGCACTTGAGAAGAACATTCAGTAGGAAGGGGGGACCTGCATATACATGATCCCCAAGAGGACTTCAGGGCAGCTAAGCTACACTTCTCCACAAAGCAAAAAGTAACAGTTAATTCTGTTCCATGGGAGAGATTCAGTTATCTGTGGACAATTATAAAGGTAGCCTCTGTCTTGGATAAATAAGCACTTACTAAGCAAACACTATGGAGAGTGGCCCAGCAGGCAGGAGGACTGTGGGCAGGAACACAGCACCCAACACCTCCTGCTGTGACAAACTCGTGTGGATGGAAAGAAGAACAGAGAGAAGAAATAGATGCACAAGAGCAAGGCAAAGCATTAAGACTTCCATCACATAGGGAGGAAACCAGAGATTAAAAGTGACCCTTGATAATGTGTTAATCCTCAAAAATTTTTTCTGAAAAAGGAAAATAAAGTTTAGCCTATAGAATTATCTCTAAATCCATAAAAGTCATATGACTCCATAATTTAAACTGTTACAATTGGGTCTATAGGTACCTGATTAACAGTAACAAGGTACTATTTCAAGTACATTAAAATATACTTAAAATATTGAAAAATACACATTCTCATAAATCAAGTTTTTTTTTATTTTTTTAAGCTTTATTTAACAAATAAATAAATAAGCAGCCCTGACTTATAGTGATCCTCCTGTCTCAGCCTTCCCAGTGCTGGGATTATAGGCAATGTGCCACCACACCCAGTTTTGGGGGCTGGCATGGTATGTGGCACCAGCCTCAAGCCTGGACCCTCATGCTTGCCAGGCAGGCGCTTAGATCTCCAGGCTATCTCCCAGCCTCTCATTTTTTTTAACTAAATTATTCTGTCACCCATACACATAAGAGAAAATACCTAGGAAATATAATTTTCATTTTATTTTAGCCTTCTAATACACTAATATTATAAAATATGCTAAATAAAAAGCAGATGCTTTCCAAAGCATAAGATAATTAAAGTTCTAAAAATTATTTTATTTTTATCACATATTACACTGTAAATACAAATAGATTTCTATAATAAGAAGCAAATCTAAAAACATTTTTTCTCTTCTTCCCTGAAGGCATCTTTAATTGGCATCCTCTAACACAGCACATTACCTAGCATGCATTTTGGTTCCTGGGTTGTTTACAGTAACAGATAGTTTTCTTTCTGAAAAGACCTCATGAGAGATCTCCTTGTTTTTCTAAGATTCCCAAAAGGATAGTAGTCACAGGGTTAGTTAGCTATGTATCAGTAGAATATAAATTATTCATGAACACTTGCAGAGTGTAAAGTAAACAGAAATGATATCTACAAGTTTAATTTAGTCAGAAGACATATTTATTAGGAATATTTGCTAAACCGGAGACAGTGAAGCTGTCCTAAAAAAACACACTCTGCCCATTCCTCCTGGAAACTAAGAGAGGGACTCACAGAGGACCCTTCTCCATGAGCAGCTCACAACTCCGGTGGCTCCCCTGCAGACCCCCACTTCGTAACATTGTCCAGGCAATGGCTCAGCATAAAAAGAAGTAAATTGCACTGTACAGAACTAAAGTGTACTTTTACACTATCATTATCACAAAAAACAGTGATAAAGTTTAAGACTCAGTATTTTTACTCAACAGAAATATATTTATTCAAATCCCATACTAATTAGTTTAATAAAAAGTGTCCAAAAGGACACAGACTCAAGACAGACAGACAGACAGACAGACAGACAGACAGACAGACAGACAGACAGACAGAGAGGACACATGAAGGCCAAGCAAAAGCAAATGCTGATAACACAGTTCCATTCACGCTTTACATTTTCACTTCACATGTGTTGGGCACATGGGTATACTAACAATATCAGGAAAAGCACATAAAGAAGATGAAGGTTGCTTTGATTTTATAACATAACTACTTAAGAATAGGACTATGAAAGTCCCACTAAGTTGGTCTCGTTTTATGGTCTCACAGCACAGCTTTTGATTTCACAAAAAAAGCCCCCTGAAAACACTAAGATTAACTTAGGGTTTTGTTTTTTCTTTTTTGGGTTTTTATTTTTTGCCTTTATTCTGCCAAGAATATCTTACTTCTGTAACAAGAAAACCCTGCTTGTATAAAGGAATCACATTTGAAAATCTTTCCAAGAAACTCACCTTGCCTTTTTGGTTCAAGGGCTCAATTGTCAAGCTGTCGGGGCCAATGTCGACAATACTGCCCATCTGAAAGCCATCTGTCGGGTGTGGTGCCCATACGGCCTTCCCATCCTCCATGTCTGGAAGCACTGTGAACTACCTCCTGTAAGGAAAAAGCACAAAAACTCAAAAATCTTTTTTACAAGTTCATTAATCGCAACTCAGGGCACACTTCGCTCCTCCCCCCAGTGCTCCCCACCTTTCCTTCCCATCTTACTGTCCTGCTGCCTCGAGCACCTTTCCAGCAGGAGCAACGGCAGCGCTACCGCAGGGTACACTTGGAGTAGCGCCGCCGGCCTTGGCTGTGCCTGTAGCGCAGAGCCACGCACAGCCAATAAGAAACAGAAGCAGTCACAGCTCTTACCTATGGCCTTGGGTAATTTACAATTGCATTCCTTTTGCTACCTAAAGTACCCCAGTGTGCACAATGAATTAAGCAGCTGCTATGGCTTATCTCCAGATGTCCCCAAAGCCTCCTGTGGTCAGAGGGAGGGCTTTTTCAGAGGTGGCTGAACCTAGAGTATGACACTGAGATTAATTCAGGATGCAATGTCAGGATCAGAGACACAGAGATTAAGAGTGTGAGTGCTGCCCGCTGGATAAGACTTAAGGTTAGAATTAAAACAGAAACACTAAATCTCTTGGAAGACAAAGTAGGAGGAACTCTTGGGGTAGGCAAAGAGTTCATTAAAAAAATATTAAATTACACAGGTAACACTTGAAAGAATTAATAACTAGGGACTTCCTCCTATTGAGAAGTTTTTGCATGTCAAAAGAAATTACCAACAAAGTGAAAAGACAACCCACAAATTTGGAAAAACTAAGCACTCAGACAAAGGTCTGCTCTCTAGAATTTATAAAGAACTGAAAAACATTAAGGCCCCCAAATTTAAAGATCCAATCCAGAAATGGGCATCCAAGATGAGCATACACTTCTCAGAGGATGAAATTAAAGAAGTGAATATATATATATATATATATATATATATATGAAAAAATGCTGAACATCATTAGTCATCCCTGAAATGCAAATTAAAATAGCACTGAGGTTCCATCTCACCCCAGAAAGAACGGCTATCATAAACAAATCAACCAACAACAAATGCTGGAAAGGCTGTGGGGAAAGGGAACCCTTCTCCACTACTGGTGGGAATGCAGATTGGTGCAACCATTATGGAAATCAGTATGGACACTCCTTAAGAAGCTAGGACTGGAAATCCCATTCAAGCCAGCTATCCCCCTGTTGGAAATTTTCCCGGAGGAACTGAAAACGTCATACCATAGAGATACCTATGCTTATAGCAGCACAATTTGTGATAGCCAAATCTTGGAAACAACCAAGATGCCCATCACATGAGGAATGGTTGAAAAAGATGTGGAATTTTTATACAATGGAGTATTACTCAGCTATAAAGAATTATAAATTCAAAGCCTTCATATTTAAGCAGATGCCACTTGAAGATATGCTCATAAGTGAGATAAACCAGACCCACATGTGTAAATATGGTATAGTCTCCCTAGTATAAGAACTTCAAAGAAGAAATAAAAATAGAAAAGCAAAACACAATTAAAAGAAAAGCAAGAACTTGAGGATTAGACAATGAAGTGAGGGTAAGGAAATAAGCTAGGAAATATGACAGGGGCAAAGCCATACATTTATATGCACAAGATGGCTAAGGCAATGATCCTGAGAATCTTCAGCAGGTTTCGAAACTAGAGGTTACTTGGTTGGATTCTCACCATGACTAACTATATTTGCTGATACCTGTGAACTAAGTGACTGCACTGAAGACAGCAATGTGTAATAGAAGGGTCATGCTTGGAATGCCGGTCATTCTGCTCTTCTAAATACGTACTGCTTTTCATGACATACCAATTACTGCCATACTGTCTCTCAAGTAAATGTTTGTTTAAAGAAAAAGGGGGCCAGGGAGATGGCTCAGTGGAATAAATGCTTCCCTGGCAAGCTCAAAGGCCTGAGTTCAATTCCCAGTTCCACCAAAAAAAAAAAAAAAAAAAAAAAAACCCAAATAACCACTAAGACAATGTGCGATGTATTAATTACTGAAACTGTACTACTAATCGGCTTTGAAACTGTCTCATTACTATTTGTTTCTCAACAAAATTATTTTTTAAAAAAAGACTTAAGGTAGAAAGAGCTGCAGTCGTCCCTTGCTTGTTCTGCTGCCTCCTCCACCATGAACTGTCTCTCTTCAGTGCTTCCCACCTGCCATCCACCCTGCCTGGGAGCCAGCAGACCATGGGCTGCGCACTCTGCAAACCAGGCGCCACATAACGTTTTCCACCTTCAACTTCGGGGGGCAGCTACTTTGCCTCAGCAAGGAGAGAAACAACTATGCCAGCAGTCACCAGCAGCACAGACGCTCCAGGGCAGACTCGCACGAGTGGAGAGACCCACCACTGCGGACCCACAGGGCTGACCGAGATTCTCTGTGCTCCTCTTCACAGTCCCTCAGCACACAGCGACTGCTGCTCTCTTCTTACCGTTTCACTGAAGGAAGACTTACACACAGTGGCGTATGCAAATCCCAGCCTGCAAGCCGATGAGTCTGGACAAAGGAGCACACTTACTTAACAGACACCCTAGACACAAGTAGAGAATATTTCTGTCACCCCAGAAAGCTGCCTCATGGCTGCCTCTGGTGAGTCCCCACACACAGGTATCCCACTGTCCCATTCATCTTTGCCTCTCTTTGAACTTCATGTAAGATCACGCAGTAGGTATTCTTTGGTACCCAGCTTCTTTCATGTAACAATATGTTTTGATATTCAACATACCCAACCGAGCTGTCTGCAGAACGACATCATCTACCTGTTGTCCTGCTGGTGGACACCTGGACGGCTCCAGTTCTTATCTCTTGTTGATTTCAATCTGATTCTTCAATCATAAGGTTTCTTGCACCCTTGGCATTCTGCGATATGACATTTATAACCCTATAGAGAGTAACCCAGAGAGTGTCTGACAGCCAAAATGTTTTTGTTTTTGAAGCTCGTACCCAACAAGCCTAAGGCCTGACAGCAGCGCACCAGCCAGTGAATGGCCCCAGATGTTTCCACTCTTGCACCGCAACTGAAGCTCACTTTCTCACTGTTTCTCTGTACTTAATGAAGAGCTGATTCGTGGGCCACAATGCTCCTCACACCTGGGGCCCCACTCAGAAGCTCCCAGGTGAAAAGCCCCGGGCATGCTGCTCCCAAGCAGCCAGGGCTGAGGCTAGGAGCCGCTCTGGCCAACATGTTACGTGGAAGGCCTCCAGGCAGCAAGGCGGTAGCACTGTTTCACACTTACACCACCCTCATTTGCATGCTTTCCCTGACCATTCTCTGTCTCACGTGTGAGTGGTGCCCAAATTTGTTTCTCCGACCGAGACCCCCCAGAGCTCCCAAGTGCTTGCCTGTCCTGTGCACAACCTGCACCACAGGGCCCTATCTAACAGGTACTATTATGTTATTTCCTCACTCCACCATCACAGCTCTTGTTCTTCCTCATATCAGTAAAGGCAACAACAATGCTCAGTTCAAATCAAACCTGGCCTCCTGGACTGAAATAAAATTCCTCCAGCTTCTTCCAAATTCTTAAGAATGGTGCCACTGAGCCACATGCCCAGCCCTTTACTGCCTACTATGTTGGCTTTCCTCCAAGTGGCATCTCCAATCGACCCAGCTCTGCTGTGCCAGTCCACCCAGTGTGACCTTTACCAGACTTCGTTGGTTAGCTGTGGCTGCCTGCTTGTCCTCTTGCCACTGCGCAGATCACCAGCAATTGTCCTGAAAGCTAAGTGTCACCCAGTCATTCTTGTTGCATCAGAGCCCAGATGGTTCCTCCCTGTGGCCCCAGGCACAGAGCACAACAGGCAACCCAGTAGTACTGGAGAATGAATGAATTGTTCAGCTAGGAGGAGAAGGAGAGGCTAGATGACAGTAGCTGAATGCTCTGAAAGCCTAGGATTGAAACTCAGCTCCACCAAGACAACAGGCTCAGAAGCCAGTACTTGCCTCTCGGATCTCTATCTTCATCCTCATTCAATGGTGGGACACTATCACTTACCTTGCAGAACTGCTACAAGGATTAAGTGACCTAACCTGAGATCAGCACTCTACAGGTACCAGCAGGTGCCAGCTGTCCCTTGGCTTCCCCACAGCCTGCGCTGGAGCCAACTTCAAGACCAAGAACTTAAGCAGACATGGCAGTGCCACAAAGCCAGACTCTGGAAGGCTGAGGCAGGAGCATCACAAACCCAAATCCAGCATGGAGAACTCAGTGATCCAATGAGACCCTGACTCAAAGTTTTAAAAAATAATCCTTACAATTATTATAATTTTTATTATTAAAAGGTACTGAGGATAGAGCTCTATGTAAAGGCCCCAAATCCAATCCCCAACACTAGGGGAAAAAAATGACAGTAGGTATAAACACAAAAGTAAATAAGCACAAAAGTAAATTATAGACAGCCAGGGGTGCTGCTTTAGGAATAACCACCTGAAAAAAATCTAAAACCTAAAAGTAAAACTCAACAGTAGAGCAAAAACCCCTCAAAGCAGTAAAAAAAAGACAATTCCCATCAACCATTCTCTTTCCCATTTTAATATTTTTAATAAGTATTTATTCATTTATTCACTATAGGGACTTGCTACACAGTTCAGACTGGTAGTGATCTTCCTGTCTCAGCCTCCCCAGCACTGGGATTACAGGCCTGAACCACCACACCTGCTCTCAGGGCTGGCACATCCTTTAGTACCAGTGATGAGCTTCAGACCTGGTGCTTGCCAGGCAAGTGCTTACACCACTGAGCTATCTCTCCAGCCCCTTCTTTTCCATTTTAATTGGCGCACTGTAGCAGTTTCCTAGTGCTAGAAAATAAAAGGCACATACCTCAGTGTTGGGCCTTCATCAAAGCCCCAAATCCACAATAACTTTGTTCCCTAAAAAGACATAAGCCCATGATGATTCGGGGTGGGGGGGAGCGACTATGTACTGAAAGTTAGGAATCAAATGGTTGAAAGACAACCCAAGACAGATAAATCTCAAAGCAGCAATTAGAGAAAACAAAAACCAACCCAATTTACTGTAGCATCCTCTAAGAACACAAGTATCATGGTACAAAGCACTTCCAGTTCTTGGATCTAAAGAGAAAGGTAAATAGAGCATGCAAAGACTGAGAAAGGGACTCCTGACCTCACCATGATGCATACACTTCTTACTGCTGAGCAAATGCACCCTTGCCTGCTCCTAGGCCAAGGGGAAGTTGAGGGCTTATGTGCTGGACCCCTCTGGTCTCCAGACTGAGAATCACCAGGAACAGTAAAGTGTGCATAGACAAATTGCCAGCAAAGACAGTCTCTCCTAGGTCTGCACAACCCAGGTGCGGCAAGAAACCTATGCTGTTGTAGAGACAATCCTCCCAGCTAGGTGTCCTAGTAAGTCCCATACCCCGGGTAAGACCCCACCCTCTGTCCAGCAAGAGGCGCTCCACCCTTCATGCCCCTCCTAGTGACTCTGAGCTACATTCCCACTCTGCTCTCAGCCATAAATTCTCAGCTGTCTTTGCCATATTCTCAGCCAAGCCCCATCTTGAGCCCCTTTCACGATGACCTTTGTTACAAACCACATGACTGAACTGTGCTCCCCCAAAATTCCTTTGTTGAAACCTTAACCTCAATGTAACTATCTCTGAATACAGGGCTTTTAGGATATAATTATGGTGAATGAAATCAAAAGCACAGGGCGCTGTTCATAGGT
Organism: Ctenomys sociabilis; assembly: GCA_004027165.1. NCBI lineage: Eukaryota > Metazoa > Chordata > Mammalia > Rodentia > Ctenomyidae > Ctenomys > Ctenomys sociabilis. The sequence continues at coordinate 93,429 of PVKA01001923.1, read as the reverse complement.
GGTCTTAGAAAAACAGATGCTCCATGCATAGGCAACAAGAGCCATGCGAGCATACGGAGACAAGGCAGTCCGTGGCCAGGAGGAGAGCTTCTGTGAGAAGGCGTCCGTGCAGGGGGCTGAGCTCGGAAAGCCCTCCAGGCCCCCCAGGCCCCCAAACCGCAGGAACTGAGCTGCTGCCTGGGCTCCCCACTGTGGTGCAGCACAGCCCTAAGGCAGCAGCTGCGAGGATAGTGTTTCTTACCAATCTAAAAAGCATCAGCATGTTTTTTTCTTTAACAACAGTAGAAATGAAATACTCATCAGAAGCTACAGAAGATAAAATGGAGTCAAGCTTTCTGACACAAGAAAAAAGAAAAAGGAAGAAAAATCATGCAGAGGACAAAAATATATGAAAATAATGAAATAAAATGAATTGCTACCAAAATATTAGGAAAAAAAAAAAAAAACCCTTCGGATCCTAAATAGAAAGGATGCTTTGAAATATACAAAGAAAATTCACCAGAACTGAAAGACCTGATATTTTAAGGCTGGCTAGAGTACCCACTGCACCCTCGGCCAAGCAGGTGACACACAGGCACCTGCACCCGCAGAGCACCAGCGAGGTGAGAAAGCAAGGTGCAAGAACAGGAGCGAAGGCTCATACTGAGTCTGGCTTTGGCAAGGGTCACAGCCACTAAGACAACAAAGCTGTTTCTAAAACCCTTTTTAAAAAGCTATTTTCCATGGGTGTAGTGGTGCACGCCTGTATTACCAGCACTCAGGAGGCCGAGGCAGGAAGATCCTTGCAAGTTGCATGGTGAGACCCTGTCTCAAAAAGACCCCAAAAAAGCTATTTTCAACCTAAAAATCCACATGCAGGCTCCAGATTGGAACAGCGTAACACGAGAGTGCCACACCGAGCCCTACCAGCAGAGTCACCCACCATACTTGGAGCAGGTAGTTTCCAGCACATGACCATGTGACAGTGAGGTACACAATCTGCAGGAGGCTGAGGATTTCACCTCGGCCAATTATGTTAAATACAATAAAATTAAAATTCAATACTGATTTCTATACTTTTAAAATAAGCCCATTTAACAGGTTTTAGAATCCTAAATATACTATAAATTCACCTTCAATAATGAGACCTGATTTATCCCACAAAGGATGATAAAATCTTTTTTACTATCGGGTCCCACAAAAATCCATGCAATCAACTCTTATTCTTACTAAGCATATTTGTATGTGTCTCTTTTTTTAAAAGAGACCCTAAGGGAATTGGGAAAAAAAGGCCTACTTTCCCAGTGGAAGTCTTCTAACTTTCTTTCTTTTTTTCTTTTTTTGAGGCAAGGCCTTGGCATGTAGTTCAGCTGGCCTTGAACTCACTGTGTTCGAAAGTCTGGCCTCAAACTTGTGGTGGCCCCCTGCCTCAGCCTCACGTGCTGGGATTATAGGTGTGAACCACTACATTGGGCAAGAAGTGTTAAATTCTTTAAAATTCCCCAAGTTCTTCCAAGAAGACAGAGAAAACTATTAATTCCCTACCACCCTCTGAAAACTATCTTATATTTCTTACTTACTTGACCATGGACACTGTCCTGGTGAAGTCAGCCTCCTACACTCACAACACTGATAAGCAGAAGCACTGGTCACCTGGAGACGGCGACCGCCCCTTTGCAGGACAGGCAGCGCTGCCTTCCACACTCCTGTGCAAAGGGAAAAAGGCCACTCGGGAGGCTCCTCGGGGCAGCTCACTGGGAAGAGCAACAAGTGCAGCACACCGAATACTTTTCCCTCTGGGCCCCAGTGACGGTCCCACTGCGCCCCGGGCAGGATGGGAAGATCACACTGCAACATCCAAGCCATCACCTACCCTGGTCACACCACCTTCAAAGATTACCTTTTGTAAAGTACAGCTGTGACAAAGTGCTGCACAGCGCCACCACCTTCCACTTTTCTAGCCAGGATATTAGAAACTGAGTACTAGCTAACAGCAATTCGGGGCTGGCTGAAAGAGCTGGAATAAGAAACCTACACAGGTGCAGGCAGTGCTAAGCAGGGCGCTGACCCTCCTCGGGCCCCCTCCACTGCTCCACTAACTCATGTCAGCCAGCTATGTGCTCTGTGCTGCTGGGTGCTGGGAACAGAGTGCTGAGCAAGAAAAACAAGCAGCCTGGCCTCAGGCGGACAGGAAAAGCAGCACAGGAGAAGGATGCGCAAAGTTGGCAAAATCCTAGTCCTGGAAGAATCTTATATTCAGGGAAGGTCCAAGAGATAAAGTAGCCACATCAAATTTAAGCAGTGGGCTCTGGCATCTCGGAAGCCTGTCCCTGCTGATGATAACGGTGTTCCCTGCAGCCTTGGCACACAGCTCTAAACGGGAGACCTCCTCACAGGTGTCAGTGTATCCTGAGGACTAGCAGCTTCACGAGGTCCAGATACTCACACTTGGCCTCAGTGTGTTTGGTGCATTTCAAACACGCTTCACACAATCTCTCATCCAAAAACTGCCAAAGATAGCGGCATACAGGTAATCCCAGCTCCTGGGAGGCTAAGGTAGGAAGACTGTGAGTTCAAGACCAGCACAGGAAACAGAGAGACCCCATTAAAAAAAAAAAAAAAGGTGCCAAGAAGAAAAGGAAGAGGAGAAAAGGAAGACAAAGCAGAAGTGAGAAGCATCAGACGAAGAACCAGAATCTGGAAGAGTAATAATTTCTCAAAATCTTCTAAGCTGGGCATAGTAGTGCGCACCTGTAATCCCAGAACTCTGGGAAGCTGACACAGAAGCTGAGACTACAAGCTCAAACCCAATCTAAACAACTAAGTGACCCCTAAGACCGCTCAAAAACTTTTTAACAGTTTATAAAAGAATTTCTTTTAACTTTTCAGCAAGATTTCCTTTATCACTGAATGACCTCAGGAAATCCTTTCTAAAAAACATCTGCAAATTAATCTTTAGCTAGTTATACAAAGTATGAGTATTATTTTTATTACTATAATACTATATCATGCCTTAAACATTAGTATTAGAAAGTGTTTTGAATATTTTGCTGTTAAAAGAAAAAAAAAGATTCATTAATAATGAGCAAAAAATATCACCACCAAGTCCAAACTTAAGACAAAGAAATATAAAAACATGTCAAGATTAACAAATTCTAAAAATGGATTATGTAATTTAATGAAGCAGTTTTGATCAGCATCCATTTATTTGTTTTCATTCAATGATTAATTTGTTTGTTGAGTAATTACTATGTACCAGGTACTATTCTAGGTTTAAATTTTAATAGGAAATATTAAATATTATAGAGATCAATTGTTTTCCAGAATAAGAAAACAAAAAAGAAAGCTATCTCTTGTAACCACAACTCCTGGTCTGGAGGTCTAATCACTCACATGGCTGATCTTAATGACTGACCATTTTTACCCGGTAACTTCTACATGTAACCTAAGAAATGTCTATGAATCAATCAATGTTTAAAGCTAAGCCCATTATCACTTGAGTCTCAGATATAATGAACAGAAATACTAACTTACTAAATGGGTAAAGCTAAGTATGCTAGCCAAAAAAGCAACATTTCATCAGTAAGTTTATTACACATTTTTAAATTATTTCAAAACTATCAGGAAAATTGAAAGTACTGTACAACCTGAATTGTTACATTGATTATGTAATCTTCTTACAGATTTTTAGGTAAAAAAATCATATAAACACTATTTTAGAGAGAGCCCTGAATTCTTCAGAGACTAAGTATCCCAGTTTAAGGGCCGGCGAGATAGCTGAGCTGATTAAGTGCCTGCTTAGGCAAGCACAGGAATGGTTTGATACCCAGTGCTGGCCCTGTTCCTCTGGGGGCACTGAGCTGTCCACTGTGACTGGGCATGGTGGCACACACCTGTAATCCCACCACTGGGGAGGCTGAACACAGGAGAATCACTATGAATCCAAGCTGTGTATTGAGACACCCAGTAAATACGTAAATATCCCAGTTTAGTTCAAAAATTCAAGATTTCACAAATGTTAAAATAACAAGGGGCTGGACAGATGGCTCAGCAGAATAAGTGCTTCCCTGGCAAGTGCAAGGATCTGAGTTCAATCCTCGGTTCCATGAAAAAATAAACTAAAATACCAGGATATATGGCAAGCACAAGGTCCTGAGTTCAATCCCCAGTATCACAAAAAAAAAAAAAACCACCAACAAAAATCAGAATATAACAGGTAACAACAAAGTACTAACTGATTTCAGGTGATTCAAATTCCATTAATTTATTATCCTAAGACTAAATCTGGAAATTACATAACTTTGTGATTATGCTACAATTAAAAGTTGCTTCTTTAAAGTTCATTGATCCTCTGGGGGGAAAAAAGGTAAGAATTTAATTCATTTTTCTACCAAGAGATAGTCAGACCCCAAATACTGTCTAAGAAAATAATATTCAAATTTCCAGAAATTAAGTTAGACCAATAAAAAGTCCCTTTTCCAGAAAGGCCTACATAAAGTGACTGCACTCTGCTCACATTTGTCTGCTGCTTCAATCACAGGCCCGGCTTAATGTTAATGAGATTTTTCAAGCGAACAAAACCACAACTAAGATGGCACTCATCATTTAGTGCTAACAGTCTGATCTCACAGTTTGCCTCTTCCTAAACATCCCCAGCAGAAGGGTCATTTAACAGTGACCTCAAGTTCAACCCAATTCAGGCGACAGAGCTCCCCTAAGAATTAAACAGGAAAAACAAGAATTCAAATAAAATCCCTTACCAAAAGGGTATACACATCAAAAAGGAAGACTGGAGTGTTATTCGAGAGGTGCTCTATCCCTGTCTTAAAAGCAAGCCAATAAAATCTGCAATATTTAACAGTTTTCATTGCATCATGACCTAAGGTTCTCTGGCCTCTACTAACTTGGTTATGTATGTGAACATAAGCATATACAGATCACACAAAGACAGAGATTGACAGTTTCTTCTCCTAGCTTGTCAAAGAAATAAAATCACACTGTTTCCTAAGCTACTTGCTACATGCTAGGAGTTACAGTGGGCTACTTTGTACTGTCCCACTTAGCTTCTGGAAGTCTGGCACCGACCTGTGCTCCCGCTGGCAGCGTGTGTGCACTTCCCTCCCCTGTCCCACCACCCATCTCTTGAGCAACCTTCTCCTCTTCCTGTCAGCAGTGCACAGCCTCTGACCTCCTGTGGAGCTGGCGCTCTAATAATGCATCTTAGTGCCTTTCCCCATTCCCTTCCCTCATCCTCCCTGCATCTCTTGATCTGCTTCTTCTCTGAGAGAGTTCTGTCCCTATTTCTATAGTCTATCCTTTATTTTGTTCTTCATTTATACTTTGTATTTCTCCTATGAGAGAAACCATGTGACTCGGGAAATCAGGGCTTAAGGCCACCTGTACAAACAGAGACCTGTAGGAAACAAGTTGTAAAGGCAGAGTTCTGAATCCTGTGTGACCCCAAGTCCAAACTTGTAATCATTACATTAAACAGCTTTGCCCAACTGAGATTCTTATCTGCAAACCGGTTAACATTTGTTCATAAGTCTGGAAAAAGACTTAGTTATCTAATACCATGTTATTCTAACTCTTTTTTTCCTTTTTCTTTTCAGTACTACAGATTGAACCCCAGGACCTCAGAGATGCTAGAAAAGGGCTGTCACCACCCTCTCAAACCCCAACCTATTTTTTTAATCAAATAAAAAGTATGACTTGGGGCTGGGGAGATAGCTCAGAGGAATAAATGCTTGCCTGAGATGTGCAAGGTCCTGAGTTTGACCCCTGGTACCACCAAAAAAAAAAAAAAAACAGTATGAATTAAAAGAAGTGTAAAGGATTTGTGAAAATCCCATTGCTTCTTTCACAAATATTAAAATGCTTATTATTTCTTACATGTGAAGTCTTAATTTGGATTTAAATTCTTTAATTAGTAGATTTACTAAAAAGTGAGCAGGAGAATTGCTTGGCTTGATAGACCTATGTGCCTTAGAGAGCTACAGAGAGTGGGGACACAGCCAGCAAAAAGCAGATTCACCAACTGAGAAGGAATGTACAAAAGACCAGTGTTCGCTTGGATCAGAGCTCACTGCCAGGAGCCCCAGGGACGGCCCCAGAGAGATAGGTCTCCCTAAGGATCTGAGGATGTGGAGAACATTGTGTGGGCAGCAAATGGGATGGTTTAAAAAGTCTTTACCTGGACTCTTTCGCACCTTAAGGTCTTCCCAAAACACACTCACGTCCTGTTAAGAATGTTTCTAGTGGAGAAGAGTGGGAAGCTAGAACAGGATTTTTTTTTTTTTTTGCCTTTAAAACCTGCCTCCCTTCTTTTTCTTTTCTTTTATTGAAGAACAAATAGCAATGAAACAATTTCAAATCAAATTAGTAGGACAGATTCAATAATTAATACATTGCATATAGTTTTCATAGTGTTTTTTGTTGTACAAGGTGCATACACAATACTCTATTTACAAACACTATTAGAGCAGATGCCTCTAATCAATGAATTAAGAGTATGTAGCTGTATACTTATCTTTTCTAAAAAGCTGAATTATAGTACAGTTTTAATAATTAATACTTTTTACATTGTTATCTTCCTAGTGGTTATCCATAGTACAAGAAGCAGACATTATTTTGAATGTTATAATATTATATGCTATATAATATTTCTATTTCTCAGATAGTTTACTGTCCGCTTTTACAGGTGAAATGTGAGTGCTACAAAGGAGATATTTGGTTTTATTTCTGTACCCCGAGAACACAAAATAGGACTGCATAATACTTCATAAATATTTGTTAAAGTTAAAAATATTTTGAAAAAGGAGACATTTAAAAAGAATCTTTTTTTTTTTTTTTTTTGTATCTTAGGGAAGGGTCTACAGGGTGTTCAGGGTCTCACTACTAGATCAGATTCACAGTGATCCTCCTGTTTACAGCCTCCCAAGAGCTGGGATTATAGGTGCGTGCCCAGTGTCAACAGGATTCTTTATATCTTCAGTTGGACAGATTTTCTGCACTCTTCTGCATGTGACTCTGAGCCACTACTATACAATAATCTATAAATTAAAAGAAAAAAAGCCTGTCTCGAGTGGAACTGTTGACAAGAGCACTCCCTCAGGTCCTCAGCTTTAGATAAAGTGATAAGCCCCACACCTATCAGGAAAGAGCAGCAGGCCTTAAGCAAAGGGTTGTTGCTTTTCTATCAGACCACCTGTCTAGAGCAGGATTATTTTGTTTTCCAGTTCATACTGCTTTTAAAGGAGTAGCTGAGAATCAGAGATAACCTAAATGGACTGGAATTTTCATTGAAGTTATTCATTTTGTAGAAACAGTTATAAAATGCCATTTTTACCACTTCTCTTTCTCTTTCTTTTTTTAACCACTTCTCTCTTAACATCAATAAAAGTAGACCGTAAGTATTATATTCAGAAAAATAAGTTGCGAGGTTTTTCTGTCTTTTTGAGACAGGATCTCACTATGCTGTTCAGGCTGGCCTTGTGCTCACTTCCTGGTGAGGCTGGGCTCAAGCTCATAATCATCCTCTTGCCTCAGCCTCTGGAGTGCACCACCACGCCCACTAGCTGCCTCTTTTTCATCTGCTCTCAGCTCACAATCAACATAAAATACTTCCAGCACCACAGAAGGTTTAACGATGCCCCTCACCAGCAGGCACACAGGGGACACCGGTGCAGCTCTGACACTGGCAGCTTGCAGAGACTCTGCCCCCAACTCCGGTGCCAGCTGCCATCCCTAAGTTCTTCTACCCATGCTTCAGACCTCCAAAGATCTGCTGACGCCACTAAGGGCACTCAGAAACATGGTGCCTGGCTTACAGACGCACAGTGAAGTATAAAAACTCCCCTGTGGGGTCAGACAGATGTCCTTTGTGGCTCTTAAGTGGAGACTTGCACAAGCATGACTGACTTACAGAGAACCTTATCAAAAAGTGACTGGGCAAAAAAAAAAAAAATGTCTGATCAATGCTCACAAACTGGGAGGGGAAACCCAGCAAAATCTGGCTGCTTCAGCATTCTTTGGGGCCTCTCCCCACAGCCGATCTCCTGCCAAGATACAGGAAGGGCTCCTCTGGAATGAAGGGCAGGGCCCTCACACTACAGTCAAACAGGCTGGTCAGAGAATTTATTCATGGTCAGATCCTAGACAGAAATGCAGTGGAAGATTAGTTTCAACGCCATACCTTGGAGAAGAGAAATTCTAGTTTCTACAAGTCAGGAACTTGAATAAAAACAAAACACCAAAACAGAGACAAGAGACAGACAGACAGAGGCAGAAACAGAGGCAAAGACAGAGAGAGACAGAAACAGAAAAAAACAGAGAGAGACAAGGTAACTCCAAATTTCTTTTCAAGTGCCATCTTTATTTCCAACCATACTACATAACATGAAAATAAATAAATAAGTACTCAAGACAGTATTCATCTGTTTTTGTTGTAGCTGCTGCTGCTGCTACTGTTGTTGTTTGCAGTACCGAGGACTGAACTCAGGACCCTGCGCTTGCCAGGCCAGTGCTTATTCTACTGATCTATCTCCCTAGCCCCCAGTATTCATCTAAAATGGAAATGCAAATTTCTTCATTTTAAAATGTAAATATTCCTCAAGATGCCATAACCATAATTACCTACCATTCTGGATGGGTGTCCAGACTGAGTTTTTTGTTTTTGTTTTTAGGCAGGGTCTCGCTATGTAGCTTTTTCTTTTTGTTTTTGGGTTGGGTCTCACTACATACAGGGGCTTGAATTCTCCATATACACTAGGCTAGCCTAGAACTTTGCTGTGATCCTCCTGCCTCAGCCCTCAGTGGTGCAATTACAGGTATGCACCACCACACTCAGCCTGGATATATGCCATATAATTCTGCCTTTTGTTCTGTGACTAAGGCCAAATTATCTCTACTTATGTTTAAGGCCCATGTCTTTATTCATCCTCTGGATCCTATACCCTTTCAGTCAAACAAGGACAAAAAATCCATCACTCTCCCTTCTCCCTCACCTTTCATTTTCATCTCCCTCTTCCCCCCCCTTTTCTCTCTCCCCTCCCCTCTCCTCTCCCACCCCACCTGCCCTTCCTTGCCTGGCACTGTCAATTTTCCCTCTTACTCTGGGACCACCCCCTTGCCATCCACACTCCCTACCACTATTGTCTCACACCATATCCTCTCTTGGACCCTTTTCTGCCAAGTGTACAGCCCCATTCCCCAAGATAACCAAGAAGTGCCACACTGCTACATCACATGGCCAACTTCCAATCTTTATGTCCCTGAGCATGAAGCATCATGTGACACAGATGGCCAGGTTGTCACTCACTTCAACCTTTGTGTATAATTGGAAATTCCTACAGACTGATTCTTGAACTTTTTCTCTATATCTACTTTCTACTCTCATCTTCTAGCTGTGCATATTACCTCCCCTGGTCATATGGCCTTAAGCATTCTAATAACTGTTAATAATGGCACTGGGAGTACTAATATGCTGATCATGCCACGTTTCTAGAACCAACTCACACCCTGCCCTGAACTCCAGACCACTGGAGCTCAGGCACTGCTCAGCATGACCACTTAGGACGCCCACAGCCTACCACACCCACATCCCAAGCTGACCTCCCTCTACCTTTTAAGTCTAGTCCTCTTACAATCCTCTTCTCCCTGCACGATAATTCCAGCCTGACAGCTACCCATTCACATGGGAGTCATTCTTGACTCTCTGTCTTACTTTCTATATCCAAGCTTTCGGCAAACCCTGTTGCCTCTGTTCTCGATTTTATCCAGTAACTGGCTAGATTTCAACAATGCAACCAACGGCACTGTGGCCCCAACCAACATTTCTCCCTGAGACTACTGCAGTAGCTTCTGCCTCGTTTCCCAGCACCCCTTGCCAACCATGCTTCGGCCTCGTTTCCCAGCATCCTTTCCCAACCACAGTCAGTTCTAGAGATCACGGCCAATTCAACCCTTTCCTGACCTACATCATGGTACAGCTCTACCTAGCACCCTCCTACTGCCTCACATAAAATCCTAACTCTTTTCTTTTTGTCTGTTTTTTGAGAGAGGGTCTCACTATGCAGCTCTGGATGGCCTCAACCTCGCAATGACCCTCTGGCCTCAGCCTCCTGAGTGCTGGGATTACAGGCGTGCTCCACCAGGCCCGACTACAATCCTGACTCTTAACTGTGGCCCTCAGACCCTCCACAGGTTGCTGCTCTTGCCTGTGGTGTGTCTGAGGCTGACCACTCCTACTCTGTCTCCTCACCCTGCAGAGGAGGGATGTCTTGACCCTCTGAAACCGCTGAGTACACTCAGCTCTGCCTGAAGACAGCAGGAAGGCTGTAGCCCTACCTCCTTGTCTCCTCTCCATGACCTTACTCTCAAGATTTCTCTGGCTAGACAGTTAAAAAAGCAACTCCATCCTCAGAATCTGAAATACTGAAAACAGATGACAAGAGGTATGCCGCACCCAAGGCCATGAGACAGGAAGCGCAGCATCCAACAGCTCCAGCTGCGGGCCCTCTTGACTGTAATGGGGAGCAGGCCAGGGCACTCTGGTGCCCACTGACCGCTCATTCTGCTCAGGCTCAGCACGGGCAGATGAGGCCAAAGAGCCAGGAGATCAACAATGTGTCCTGCTGGACTCAGTATCAAAGGAGAATCCAGACAAAAGGCATGCGTTCATGGCTAGCTACACATTCCTAGTTCCCAGGGGACTCGATCGATCACTCTTTCTACCTACCTGCCTACCTGCCTACCTATCTGCCAACCATCTATTTGGTATTTCTGTCTAGCCCTGGGAACAGAAGCCAGGGCATCACACATACTAAGCACCTGATCTGCAGCTAAGCCGCATCCCAATCCCTGAGAGAGATCCTCACAGAACATTCTTAGTAACGAGAAAGGATTCTGAGAATCAGTTTTGCAACACAGCATATACTTCAGTTTTAACCAGACACTTGAGTTTAAACGACTAAAGCAAGCAAGTATAATGGAACCAGTGAATCTTTTTCACGTAATTAGGGCTCTGCTTAGTGTCCTAAAATTATTTTCCAACCCTGTGAACAATAGAGATTTGACTAACTTTTGGAAAGACACACTGAAAAGTATTTATGAACTTCAAGAAGAACTTTTATTTCTCAACTATCAACACTGAGTAGGACTGATAGCCACAGAACATTAAAAACATTACATCTCTTAACAAATTCATTCTGAAATAACTCCTAAAAAAACTATACTCATCCTCTTATATTTTTTTCTTCCACTGGTTTAGTTTGCTGCTCTGCTTCGCTTTGGGTTTTGGGTTTTTCTGACAGTGTCTCCTCATTATGTACTACAAGCTGGACTTTACTTCACTATATGGCCCAGGTCAGCCTCAAACGCCAGTGATCCTCCTGCTCGGCTGAGTGCTGGGATTACGTGGGCGTGCTACCACGCCTGGCTGCATCTTCTGATTGTAAACTTAAAGCACTACTTAGCACAGGTGGACGAAGACGATGAGGACACTAAAATACCTCTTCCTGGAAAAGCGGCTGTCGCAGCGCCTACTGTCCCGCTCTTACAGTGCTGGTAAGGGCGGAGGTGCAATCTGAGGAGGGCCTGACCATGGAAATGGAACTGCCAAAGTGCACTCTACAAGTGTGCACTGAGCTGCTGTTACACCCATAAAGTATACACACACAGTAAGATTCCCCCCAAAAATTACAAAATTATTTCCTACTGCCATTAAAAGAACTTAAACTACTTATCCGAGAGAGGCAGGAATAACTTCAATGACAGCATCTCCAGTCCCACAGACCAAGCCAGCTGCTGCTCCGGCAGAGGCAGCAGTACAGGCCGCTGCCCCTCAGCAAGCCGGGTGTGGTGGCGCATGCCTGTAATCCCAGCACTCGGGAGGCTGAGGCAGGAGGACTGTTGTGAGTTTGAGACCAGCCTGAGCTACAAAGTGAGCTTAAGGCCGGCCTGGACTGCATAGTGAGACCCTGTCTCAAAAAGGCAAAAAAAAGAACGGTAAGGAAAGCGGTCCCCTCCACTTCCTTCCCTCCTCTCTCCCAACACTCTGGGCTACCTTCATTTCCCCAAGAAGTTCAAACTCCACCTTTTGGTAAGCAAATTAAGGAAAAATAAAGCAACCATTGTCTTGCCCTTTAAACAAAGCTATACTTCCTTGCCTTATTAACTAAGGCAACGTTTGCTCACTTCTTTAATGCTAATTTTAAAATTCAAACAGTGAAAAGCTAGAAAGCCAGAGTTCTAATTCCACTGTGTCCACTCCGCTTTTCCTATCTGCTGTCCCACCCCTCCACTGCCTGCCACACAGACACCTTTATCCTTTCCTCACCAAGGTGCACCACATGAATACAGGGCCAAAGAAAAAAATCTCTTCTATAAGATCATCAAGACAGGACCAGGGAGATAGCTCTGTGGCATAAGCCCTTGCCTGGCAAGCTCAGGGTCCTAAGTTCAATGTCCCCATACAAAACCAATCATCAAAACAGGATTACTTTGGTGAACCGAAGTCATTCAGATGCTTAGTTTTAGTTGTTTGATTGGTTTTTGTCTTTTTAGAAATAGGTTCTCTCTATATTGTTTAGGCTGGCCTTGACCTCACTTTGTAGCCCAGGCTGGTCTTGAAGCAATCTTCCTGCCTCAGCCTTCTGAGTGCTGGGATTACAGGAGTGTACCACCATGCCCAGGAGATGCTTAGTTTTAGAAAAAGCAGAATTTCATCCTGAAAGGATTTATACTAATTGAAGCGTATTCTAGCAAAAGTTTTATAAGTTGTGAAGCTAAATACTGAAATATTAGATAAATACAGTACTTGGGGGCTAAGGAGATGGCTCAGCAGTCTGGATGCCTGCCTGGCAAGTGCAAGGACCCACGCCCCAGGACTTCATGGTATGCCAGGCCCAAAACTGGGCAGCATGGTACACACATGTAATCCCAGCACTGGGGAGGCTGAAACAGGAGGATCACTCTGAGTTTGAACTGTGTAGTGAGACCCTGTATCAATAACAACAACAATAATACATGATATTACAGGAGTGTCTACTGAGTAGGAGAAGAGAAAAAGTGTGGTGGAAGGTAAAATTGAAAGGCAGATACATGTCCAAGTGTGAAAGGCCCTAACTCTAGTTCTTTGTCCTACAGACAATGAATCAGCATCTATTCAGACTTACATATTAGAAAATTATCATCTCTGCCACAAGAGATTGAATCCAAGAGTCCAGTATTATGAAAAAGAAAAAATAAGACAAAACACATAGGGCAGTAGCACAGAGAAAGACCAAATGAGACGGATACCACACAGTTACAGTTGGTGAGTACTAAACAAACGAAACAGTAATCAAACAGAGTCAGCCATGACTCTGTAATACAACTTGAGAAGAAAAATGAATACATAATACTATAGACAGCTAAGCTAGGGAGAAACACTGTCAACAGTCAGATAGGGCCAGGCCCTCCAGAGAGCCAGGACAAAAGTGAAACACATCTCAGCCATGGCTGGAGACACACCTGTTGGAGATCAAGTCTCAAGATAAAGACCAGATGACCCAATCTTATGTACTTCCTGCAAGGACAGACACCAGGCCAAATGGAGCCTCAATAGACACCAGTCACCCAGCAGGCAACAAAGACCTCTGGACCCATCATTTCCTAGAAAGAGTCTTCGTTCTTACCATGCACCCCATTTCATGACTGGCGTCCCCACTAGATCACTATTACCTAAGCAACTGTACATGTATGCCTAGTGGTTAATTATGGCTGTAACCCATGTGGTACCCATGTGGGTATTGCTCTACAAAACTTCCCTATGAAGTGAGGTCATCAGCTACCCACTCAAGACCTCTCCCATTCCTCTGACAGGAGCTTTCTCTCTTCTCAGTAAATAGCTTCCTGCTCTTAATCTCCATTGTTCCTAGAATTCATTCTTCAATTTTTAGAGAACAAGAACTCAGCATATGAAATATCTAACAGGTTGGGAGTTATAACATTTCCCTTATATCATATTTGCAGGTTCTGAAGTCATCTTGTAACAATAGGAGAAATTTATTCTCTTGTGTATAAAAATTATTAGCCATGCATCAGGGCACTCGCCTGTAGCCCCAGTGCTTGGGAGGCTGATGTAGAAGGATTATTTTGAGGTCAAGGCCAGCCTGAGCTATATAGTGACACCCTATCTCAAAAAGATTGAAAAAAAATTATAAGTAGAATAACTTTCAGAACTGTAATTTTTTTGGGGGAGCTGGCAAATGTATTATTATGTATTATTATGTCCATTTATTAAAACCATTTCTTGAGAAAGCACAATAGTTTCATCAAGGCACTTTAAAAGTTTTTTAAGTAGTTAAGTTCTCAAAAACAAAAATATTCACCATAAAATGTAAAATACTGATTATATGATCCAAACTTCCACACACCTTTCAGCTCATAAAGCAAGACAGTATCTCCAGAGAATGCTTTTACAGGATATGGGGCTTCACTTTCTTCAAATGGAGTCAAAAGAAAACAAACTGCTCCGTGGCTGACCTCACAATGAAAACTCTCTTCACTGTGCACGGGCACTTGGCCCTTATGCTTAACCATGGCTATGCATAATTGCCTTTGAAGCTGTTTCTTCCACCATCTGAATCTTTACACAATCAACTTTATTTAAAGCGTCCAGCTTTAAGGTCAGCTAAATTCAAAACTTCTAAATCAGAGTGCTTCAAGTATTCAATTACTGTTTTACATAATCCCATTCATTCTCTGGAATTAATTATACAGTAATTATTCAACAATTAAAATTCCACTCAGCTACAATTTAGTTTCCATTCACAAGACTTACCATCCTAGAAGAGGTAAATTCTGTCAGAACTACTACATATCTCTTTTAAAAGGATGCATTTTTGCTTTTAATGTTGGAACCTACTTTTTTCTTTAACCTGTCTGTTCAATTAAAGCAATATTCAATTTACAATCTCTCATAAACCCCACTGAAATGTGACAGTAGTTCATGAAGATGAACTTCTACATTGTTTATTAAAGTGAAAAAAGAACTGCCTTAGTTAAGAAGCCGAATGTAGGTTTTTAAAAGCGTATGTAACCAATAGCCGCGCCTTCTCCACATCAGCTACTAGACCCGCGAGCCAGCTACCACTCAGGGACCACATTCACCAATGTCTTCTGCATAAAAATCCAAGCTCCGCAGGCCCGCCCACCACACCCCAGGAAAGCTGTTCATCCTACCATCACAGAATGAACAGGAGCACAGAACAGAATTCTGGGTTAACAATCCTTTTTCACCAGGATTTTGAGGACATAATCAAGTACTTCTCATCCAGAAACTGCTACCCTTTCAGGTTCCTGCCAGTTTCTCACCTACCCACCCTGCCCTTGTCACTCCATTGTGACCTGAAAGTTTAAAGATCTGGTCTTCACCCCTGGTCTTCATCCCGGGGCTCTTTTCTTGTATAATAGGGTTCCGGCTGAACTGCATGAATTCATGGTGCTGTCCACTCTGAAAGCATGTTCACTCTAGAGTTATATGATGCTGAAGAGTGTTTTCATATTCTATTTTTTTAATGTTGTCACATGCTTTCCAGCTTCCTGAAAGTCTGGTCATTTGCTGATACGCAAATAGTCTTATACAAATAAGACTATTGCACTTAATCTCCTTTTTCTTTTATTGTCTATTTCTTTATCCTTTCATTCTGCCTTCCTGGAAATATCTTCCACTTGTATATGGTTTAGATCTAAAATATCTCCCAAAAGCCGCCGGCGCACCAGATGGTGCCTGCTTGGAGGCCTCGAGTCACCGGTGCATGCCCTGCACAGGTGTGTCCCCAGCCCCGGGGGGCCACTCTGCTCTCTGGCTCCACAGCTCAGCAGTTTCCCTCCATCCAGCCATTTCTGCTTTTGGGCCAACCAGCCGTGGATTAAATCCTCTAAAACTGGAAGACCAAGGAACCTCTGCTCCTTTAAATCGTGGGCATCTCACACTTTGTCCAAGCAACAGGAAAGTGACTAATACAGAAAACTGGTATCAAGAGTAAAGTCTCACTGTGACTGTACCTGACCATGAGACTCAGAAAACTTTGGAACTGGTTGTTACGGTTTGTGTCTAGTTGTCCCCACCAAAGCCTCCTGTGTTTTGAAGTGGACTTCTGGAGTCTGATTAATTCATGACCCAATGCTGGGATTATGTGTGTGAGTGCTGCTAGGACTGTGGGTGGGAGTGTTATACATGCCCTGGGGCAGGTAGCCTGGATGCAATATAAGGTAGGGGAGAGGCTTGCTCTCTGCCTCTGCTGCTGCCACTACTCCTGCCTTTATGCACTTGCTGTTTTTATGTTGTCCACCACCATGAACTGCTGTTCTCTGCCCTGTGCACTCTGCCTTGGAGCTAGCCGAATATGGATTGAAACTCCCACTAACTGTATAATTAAGCCTTTTCTTCCTTAATTTGGGGTGTCAGGTATTTTGTCCCAGCAACAAGAGAAAAGTATCTAAGACACTGGTATAGGGACAGAAGGGACCTGGAAGGTAGAATTACCAGGTACTTTAGAGGGTAGGAGAAGCAGTGCTGTGGCTTCAAAAGACAAGCAGTTCTCAAGCAGTGCTGTGGCTTTTTTCTTCTGAAAAAAACAGCACCTTGTAGATCTGTCAAGGTCTGCTGTGAGCTTGAGCAGTAGGCAGACCCCCTGAACCAGGCTGGTTTTGTCCTGAAGCAGGCAGCATTGTGAACCCTGCTTCCTCTGTTGCAGGCTGCCATGCCTTTCCAGGTTCCCACTAGCCCACGATATCCAAGCCCTCGGCAACATCCTGTCAAAACCCCAAGCCAACATCCAGCTAATCAAGTGCCAACCCTCAGGGGGATGAAACTGAGCCCCCACCCCATAAAACAGACCCTGGCCCCAATTCTGTGCTTACTCAGGTCAGGGGTGCCCCCCCTTAAGGTGGTTTTGTACTACTTCCTTCTACAAATAAAGTTCATTAGAGCCGGGAGTGGTGGCGCATGCCTGTAATCCCAGCACTGGGGAGGCTGAGGCAGGAGGATTGTTGTGAGTTCAAGACCAGCCTGAGCTACAAAGTGAGCTTAAGGCCAGCCTGAACTGCATAGTGAGACCCTGTCTCAAAAAGACAAAATAAAGAAAAATAATAAAGTTCATTTTGCTTTGCCCTGGTCTTCAAATTACTCTTTCTACAACAGAGAGAAGAAATGGGATGGGAGAGGAGGGGAGGGGAAGGGTGAGGCGGGACCTGGGAATGCTTTAGGGTAAGATGGAGACCTCAGACTAGGAGATGCAACACTGTTCTACAGGAGTCTGGAGAAAGTCTGGAGATGCAGGCAAGAGAGTCCCTAAATGCTGTGAGGCAGGCTTTCTGCTCAATACTGGTCACACTCAGAAGACCAGAATATGACAGCAATGCAGACAGCAAAGGTCAGCCTCAGGAGGCTACAGGCAAGAAGAGCCAGTCTACCGAAAACTGAATTGGAGGCCATATTTGTTTCATTCTGGCAAAAAAAAAAAAAAAAAAAAAAACTTGCTTGTGTTTTCCTCATGTCTTAAGACTTTTATGTGAACTTGATAGAAAGATAATAGATTGGGGCCAGGGAGATGGCTCAGTAGAATAAGCGCTTTCCTGGTAAGCACGAGGGCCTGAGTTTAATCCGGGGCTCCACCAGCTAAAAACAAACAAAGGTAGTAGACTATGTAACTCTGTCATAGGCAGCTGAATTAGACAGAAATATTCTAGACAATCAGACAAAGGTGACCCTCAAGGAGACAGCACGGAAGACAAGATGCCCCGCAACTGTGAGAGAGACAGATGCTCCTGCTGTGGGCCAGACCTAGAGACATTGAACAAATACCTACCTCCCTAAAAATAAGCATCCAGGATTGATCATCACTTGGAGGAAGCCAGAAAGAGTCACCAATGCAGGCCAGGGAGATGGCCCAGTGGGAGAAGCACTTCCCTGGCAAGCACAAGGGCCTGAGTTCAATCCCTGGATCCACCAAAAAAAAAAAAGAATCACTAATGAACTGCTACTGGCTACTGGATAAAGTCTTGTATTTCATGTTCGGTTACTATGTGACGAACTTGCCCATTTGGTACTGGACTTAATTTTACCTGAGCAATGGTGCCTGTAACCTTATTGGTTGACCATAGTTTTGTCCCACGACATGCCCACCTAAGACATGTGACCTAAGCAAATTCTTCTGATTTCCACTGTAAAGCCACATCACCACATAATTTTACTCTGTAAAAATCCCTGGGAACAGTAGCTTCCCAGGGCAACCTGCTCAAATCTCTGCTCTTAACCTTGGTTTTTCCTAAAATTCATTTCTCTGGTTGCAGAGAACACAAATTCAGGTATCTTCCAGGTTGGGGATTCAATGGGAAATTTCAAGACAGCCTAACCCATGAGTTAGGTACTGCTGGCTCTTAGCAAGATGTACAGTGAAAAGCAGAAGCAAAAAAAGCAGAGCTGAATTATTTGGAAAATGTGCAGATTAGAAAATAACTTCCTGTAATGTTGGAGTCAAAAAGAATACAGCAGCTGAAAAGATTAGCACTAGAAGAAGCCAAGTGCTTTGCCTCACAACAGTAAGAAAGACACAGTAGGGCATCTCAGACTATTGCCTGATCCCACTCATCACAAGTTTAAAAGACATAACAGGCAAACACCCTTGAAACATTGTCTTTCAACAGTGAAGCCCACCTACCTCCCAGACTGCCCTGCCCCCTATAGGGCTACCTTGGAAACCTTCTCAAAAGGCAGCTCAAGGAACTGCTGCAGCCTGGTTCAGGAGGTCTGCCTACTGCTCAAGCTCACAGCAGACCTTGACAGATCTACAAGGTGCTGTTTTTTTCTAGCTTGCAAAATGCAAAAGTTTCAGAGTTATAGAAGTTGCCACCCAGATTTCAGAAGAAAGCCTGGCAGGGCAGGTGAAAATGTGTGACAGGCTCAGGCTCCCAGCCTGGTCCCATGAGAAGGCAACATACAAAGCTGTAGTGGGAAGTCAGAGATGCAACAGACTCTGGCAAGTTGAAGATGTCAGGAAAGTGGATTCTCTATGTTTTTGCTTTTCTTGATTTTGTTTTTACTCTTCAAAATAAAACTGAAAAAAAAAAAATTCCTCTACTTAACTAAACCAGATAAAACTGTTCTATCTTGCTGTCCAAGTTTCAAAATGCATTGAAATTTCCCATCTGTCATAGTGGTTTCTTCTAATCTACTTGCTCTTGTAGATTTATATGCTCCATCTTAATCCCCATGTGGTCATTTGAATGAATTTGCAGGCT
Source organism: Ctenomys sociabilis (assembly GCA_004027165.1). NCBI lineage: Eukaryota > Metazoa > Chordata > Mammalia > Rodentia > Ctenomyidae > Ctenomys > Ctenomys sociabilis. The sequence goes on along the minus strand of PVKA01001923.1, from coordinate 74,163 downwards.
GCACACAGCAGTGTGTGTCTTCAGGACCAGCTACAACAGAAGACACTACAAATTTGAGGTGAGCACTGTCAAGACTCCACCTCAAAAAAAGAAAGAAAATTTCCAGGAAATGAAAATTAGCTTTATAGAAAGAGTAACAAATGCTCAAATAAATGCTATAAATTTAAAGGCGCAATAAAGGAACAGTATAAGCGCCCAACTGTGGAAACCGCACTACTGCTCACCCTCCCCTCACCCCACGGCAGCGCAGCAGTCCCACAGGCACACAAATGCTGGGCTACAAATGGAGGGTCTTAAGGCTAGACGGAAGTAGAGACAGGAAGTGGGAAGATAACTCGGGCGCCTGCTGGGCAAACTGAGCCGGGCAGGGGCGAGGACCGTGGTCTGGGACCGATCCCAGCACCTTAGGCCTCAGCAGACCAGCCCTTCAGGTGGGCCTCGCCAGCCAAAACAGAGCTGTTCCTGAATCAAGTACTGAAATCACTGCTCTCATTTTTGGTAATGACATAAATGTTTAAATTTTAATTTCTTGGCACAAATTTTCCTCTTTTCACCGTGTAGAAAATAATTTCTAGCCATATTTTTTTTTTCTTCTTTTTCTTTTTCTGAGACAGGGTGTGACCAGGCTGGCTTGAAGCTCTCCAAAATTTGCCTCCCAAGTGCTAGGATTACAGGCATGTGTCACCACACCCAACCTCCAACTTACCATTCTTGAAAAATAACAGCTTATTTTGTTAACAAGATACTAGAACCCCTCCTGTGCTTAGCCAATGTAACTCATCATATCAACAAAGCAAAAACATTTAAAATGTGGACTGGATCAGAAATGGAACAAACCCATCTTAACCCAAAACTTAAGAACTTCGAGCCAAAGAACAGAAGTGGCCATAACTCAGTGGGTCACACTCTGAGCAGAGAATCAGCATTCTGCTTCACACAGCACAGACAGTAACACATTTAGTTTTCAAATACAAAAGCCAAGCCAGGGAAGGGCAATGACGCCTCACTGGTCACAAAACACAGACAGCACAAAGCTCCCCGTGAGACCGGCTGTCACCTAAACTGTGCCAACTCACTAGGCTCTTTAAGTTTATCCCTAACTGAGCACAATGGTATAAACACTATGCCACAGGAAAATTTTAATATGCATGATTTAACATACAATTTTGTACAAAAATTTTAAAATAATTATGAGCTGTAAAACATTCTACTGAAAGCCATTCAGAAATATAAAATGTTCAAGAGCAACAAAATGTTCACACAACCCGGGTACACCTACAATCCTAGCACTCTAGAGGCTGAGGCAGGAAGACTGCTATAGATTTGAGGCTAATCTGGACTACCTACTGAGTGTAAGTCTAGCCTGAACTACAAAGTGAAACCCTGTCCCAAAAACAGGCTTTGTTTTAAATTATAAAAAGAAAATGCTCACCCAAAGTCTCTTTCACAAATATTACATCAATATTCTATGAGACCAAACTATGCATGAATGTTTTCATTTTTAAGCCAAAGGAAAGATCAAACTATCTTTGGTCAAGAACTTTTCAGGAAGGCAGGCTCACAGCAGAACCCTTACCACTCAGCCCACCTTCCTCACCAGGGGAACATTTGTGAGAGCTCCGCTGCTTGAATGGAAAGCTTCCATGAGCCCCACACCCTGTAGGTTTGCTCCCAGCCTGTGGTTGGCCCTGGGAGGGGTGGAGCCTTCAGCGGGGGCCTGGTGGTGGAAGTCAGGTCAAGGTGAGCCCTACAGTAGTCCTGAGATCCAGGCTCCTTTCTCCTCCCTCTCCCTCTCTGCTTTCCAGCTGCCACAAGGCAAACAAGGCTCTCCTACCATGTGCTCATGACATAATGCACCGAGTCACCACAGGCCCAGCACCACAGGGCCGAGCCACAGAAATCTCTGTGGCCGTGAGCCAAAACAAGTACTTTCTGCTTTAAGTGGCTCTGCTGCGTGGTGCTGGGAGTGAAACCAGGACACCACATATACCTGGGAAGTGTGCCACCACTGGGCATGCCCAGCCCATCGAGTCATTCACAGGAGCATTCAGATTTTTCATCAAGTCTTATGGACTTAAAACACATGAAAATTATTATAATTTCACTGAACATTGAGAACCACACAGATTACATACTCTTTAACAATGAAAGAATTCATAATTCTTTAACATATGAGATGTCACCTAGTAAAATATACAACTGAGCAACAGACCAAAATAAGAAATAAATTGGGCATGGTAATCCCAATACGTGGAAGGCTGAGGCAGGAGGGTCACCAGAAGGTCCAGGCCTGCCTGGGACTACATAGTGAGTTCAAGCCCAGCCTGAACTACATAAAGGAGCCCTGTCTCAAAATGTAAAATAAATAAATAAAGGCAGTCAAATAGGCTCATCGGATTAAAGTGCCTACAAGCATTCACAGGGCCTGCCATGCCGGCCCCTCCCCTGGGCACACTGAGATGGGGATTGAGACTGGGTGTGGGGCTTATAATCCCAGCTCTTAGGAGAACGTACACAGGGGATCACTAGAGTCCAATCTAATAGTGAGACCCTGAACACTCTGTAGAGCCTTCCCTAAAAATACAAAATGAATAAATAAATTTAAAGGGTTCCAAATTTTTCTTATTGTATCAATTATTTGTTACAATTTCAAACCTATTTATGAAACTGAGAAAAATTAATCAACTAATTTTAAATGCATATCTGCATAATTAGACCTATACTTAATGTTTTGTTTACAAACAACCACAAAAAAGTCCAAGAAAAACCATATCAGGGTAAGTCAGTGTTCAATCTGACTAAGAATGCTTACATGAGATACTATTTTGCCAGAGAATCTGTTAAAAATCACAATCCTGATGAAAGTGGGGTGCAACCTGCACCTTTAAGAACCATCGTGAAAACATAAACTGGGTATGATGTTTTAAAAACAATATGGCTACGCACACACATTACGTCATAAGACTACCTAGTATTATTAATTCTAGGCAACCATGCTCAAAAAGAAATGAGAAGTTCATCTACGTGCTCTGAAGTAGTAGTAGGAAGGAAGAGCTGGGCCGACAGGAGGGGAGCTGGAGGGGACGAGGCCAGAAGAAGAGAAAAACAAAAGGAAAATGAAAAACCTTCGAAATAAGTGGAACATTTAACTAAATTACAGTGCAATGCAATTCAGCATCTGAAGAACAACCACAGGCTTGATTATTCAATCTTGGCTACAGCAAGAAGCCAAGACCTACGGCTTTATATTTCTGAGACGTCACACAAAACTGCAGTGAAGAAATGAAGTGCCACACACCTCCAACATTCTGATGTGTACTTTCTTCATGTTAACATACTTAAAATTAAGATGCACTTAATAATCAATAAACTGGCAAAGCTTTTTTCTCTTTGCTAAGAGTATATAAAAGAACTGTGGTGAGGTGTAGTAGGATACATCCTGAGGGTTGAGGCAAGTGCATCTTACAAGTTCAAGGTGAGCCTGGGATACAGTGAGTTCAAGGCCAGCCTGAACTCCACAGTAATAACCTGTCTCACAATAACAAATCAAGAGCCCCCGCCCGTGTACCCTAGGAGTGCGAGGTTTCAGAGTCCACCCATCCTAGGAACCGACTGAAGAGTCGGACACAGAGGCGGGCAGCACAAAGTGCTCAAGCCGTGGCCTGTGCGAGTCTGACCTGCGTGAGAGTGGGAATCTCTCAGCAGCTTCCCGAGCCGCAGCAGCGGCACCAAGACATGCACAGGCCGGTGCCCACAGGCTGCATGGGAAGGAACATCACCCCGGGCCCGCTGCTGCTGTGCATCCAATGGTGGGGCACATGCTCGTCTGCAGGCAGCTGCCTCCTCTGCCTTGCACTCGAATTCTCAGAGGCCGAATCTACTCCAGCTCCGAAGCCAGACTGCCACCACCTCGGCCCTGAGTCCCAAGGCTGCCGCGAGGAAGCCCCTGCCAAGCCATCACATCCTCTGGCTTCTTCCGCCACAGCCCAGCTCCTCACCTGCCGTCACCTCAGGCACAGCACCCCAAGGCCAGCGCCCCGACGATGGGAACCTCTGTCCTGAAGTTAAGGCCAAGGCAACCACACCAGTGCTGCCTGGCCCAGGGCACAGAGAGCACATCACGGACGACGTGCAGAACCCACTGTACCCTGGACGCTCCAGGAACAGGCTTTCAGTAAGCCTATCAGAACATTTCAGAAATATTTAAATAAGCATCATAAACAAACCACAAGTCCTGCATTCTGTGCCATAAAATGCAGACATGGTAAAATTTTGCTTATGTATTTAATTACCAATATGCTTCCAAAAGAAAATGGTTGCACAAGTAACATTATTATTTATAAGATAACGCTTTGTACCATATGACATAATGGCTATCTTTCTAAAAAGATTTTCAGGCTGACTAAAGGTTTTAAGTTATCTAATAAAATACATGAATATAACAAGTAAATATTGAGTGCTTAGCTACCTAATAAATAACATGCCACTGTATTGTTTTCTTAGAAATATTCTAGTAATCTTTATGCCACAGAGTAGAGCAAATAACCAAGTTCATGTTTTTTGTTTTTTTTTTCCACAACTGTCTTACCAAAAAATCTGAAAGAGGAAAAAATTTATTAGTAAAAGGGATTTTCCACAATACCAAGAAAGGGAAATTTCTCAGTTGCAAGTAGTCTAGTCTAAAGTCTGCCAAAGGAGCTGGGTGTGGGTGAGGTGTGTCAGTGCTCACCACCTGGCGTGCAGTTGGACATCCCGGAAGCCACAAAGTTCATGGTCACCCCAGACAACACAGCAAAATCCCAACTCTGCAGACTGAGATAAAGAGACCTTATCTTCACATAGGGGCCCCTAAGGGGAGAGTTCAGTGCCAAAGCCCTAGGCACAATCCTCAGTGGCACTATACAATTTCTATTTTACAATTTTGTTCTCCATGCTTATAACAGCATGCAAACTTTACCAGAACCACACAGCCCTGGGATTAGCCAGAGCACCACCGAGACTCACTGGGCTGTTCAGCAGTATAGTCATAGTGTCCCAAGCAGAGCCCTACGTTCCCCAGCCCTTCCAGCAGCAGCCCTAAGTACACTCTGGAGCAGAGAAAACAGGAGATGCTAGTCCCTGTCCTTCAGAGGCCCCTAGCCTGTGGGCCCTGGGCAGGCCCCTCTCAGCACCTCTTCCTGACCAAGCTTTCCCTAGACAAGTGGGCCCACCCCCTCCTCTCTCAGCAATGCCCCCACCTGAGTTCCTCACTCACCCCTTCCTCACAAGCCTCTGCAACCCAGAAGCATTTAGCTTTCAAATAAAACTTCCAGGCCCAGAGCTGGGCGTGGTGGCGCATGCCTGTAATCCCAGCACTCGGGAGGCTGAGGCAGGAGGATTGTTGGTGAGTTCGAGACCAGCCTGAGCTACAAAGTGAGCTTAAGGCCAGCCTGAACTGCAGTGAGACCCTGTCTCGAAAAGACAAAAAAAAAATAAAAAATAAAATAAAATAAAATAAATAAAACTTCCAGGCCCTGCAAGGCCTATGGAAAAACCAAGGTTAAGGGCAAAGTACAACCTAATGTATGCTATGTTTAGTTAGAGCACTACACCAGGAATAAACCCAGTTTTATCAAAAGCCAATTCAGATTTCTTTATTCAACCTTGTCCACACAATACCCTGTAGAACTTGCACCTCTCTTGCAGATTCATTAGCAAGCTTAACTCTGATTTATCTAATATTAGACAGAGCACTTTTGGATTCTCTGAAGACACCTAAAAATAACTGATTCCTGGCAAGACTGAAACAAAGAAATATTGTATTTAAAAAGCATCAGAAATGACAATAAGTTACCACAGACCCTGCAGACATCAAAAAATATAAAAGGATGTAATCACAACTTTATACCAATAAGCTTGATTTGAACTGTTAGATGAAATAGACAAATTCCAAGTAAAGTAATAACTTGCCAAAATTAGCAAAGGAAGAAAGGGAAACAAGCAATAGTCCATGAATCTGAAGAAAGCAAGTCTGTATTTAGGGACTATAAGTATGAAAGAAACGGCAGCACCATCTGCCTTCACCAGAAACTTCTTCCTGATGACGAGCTCATTTTGAAGACAGAGTAACCTCAACAGTAAGATTCATCAACACAAAGATAAAAACCCTAAAGAAAGCCAAATCTAATCACAAAGTAAATCCACTAACAAAATGTAAAGTACACAAGTTGGTTTATTTTAATATTACTCAAATTTATTATGGATGTGAACACAGTGCAGGAAAAGGTCTCCAGCATGATCACAGTACAACCTAATGTATGCTATGTTTAGACACATATCACTACAAACCCCCCAGATGGATGGAAAGCTCTTCTACCCATAACAACAAACGCTAGCAAAGATGCAAACTGGTACAGCTCTCCTGCTTCCCATACCTCTGGAATTCTGCTCCCAGACCCAGTCTGAGTATCCTATATCTAAAGTCCTCAAACTCAAAGTGTTTGACCTTCTTCAATCCCTCATACCGCCAATCAGTAAGTGAATGAATGAATGCATGTGCTGGACATTTAACTGCTCTTGGATTTTGCAAGATGTACATATATAATAAGATACCTTTGGGATGGCACCCAGACTAAACACCAAATTCATTTATGTTTCACACACTTCATCCACATAGTTGGAAGATAATTCTACATAATTCTTTCAGTGAACCTACACGACCAGAGCCCTTTACACAGGGTCAGGTGTGGAATTTTCCACTTCTGTCATCACCTTGATAGTCCATTTCAGATTCCAGAACATTTAGGCTTTCAGATTTAAGGGGATCCAACATGACTTAGCCAAGAGAAACTGCCATCCATACAATGACAACACTGAATGACAGACGAACAGTTACCCAAAAGTGGAAAACTGCTTGGTAATAAACACAGACAGCCTCAATATGGATGGGTCTCGAGAGCACTATTCTAAGATCCCATTTATGTGAAATTTTAAAACAGCCAAAACTAATCTAAAATGACAAATCAGATAAGGTAAATGAGGTGACTTCTAGGAAAACAGAACCATATCTCAAACTGTATTCTTAAGTGGGTGGAATTCTCCTGCACAAACACCATACTTCAATAAGTATAACCTTTTACAAAATCATTAGAACTCATTATATTAACAGTACAAAGTCCGATATAGCAAACAGTTCTGGTGAAAAGACTCCCAGGAAAGAAAGTGGATTCATTCATCTGATGCAGGTGTCAATGCAAAAGGAAAGACCACGCTATCAGGAAAGTACGGAAGAGTCTCCCTCGAAGCTGAAGCGAGGCAAGGATGTGCTTGTACCACTTCGTTCACTGGCTTACCTGAGGCCTTAGCACAGAAAGGGGGAGAAGCAAAAGATGCAAGAACTGAAAGAACAATAACACAGTCCTATGTGCACACAAGATTACAAAGAAAATAATGTTAAATATACCGTAAATGTACAAGTGCATGCAATGTTTGTGGAATGCAAGAGCAATGCAAAGAAATGAATCACACTTCTACATGTAATAATAAAGAAAATAAAAGTACCTAAAATGTAACACTTACAATACCATCCAAAAAAGATCAGATACTTAGGAACATATTTAATTTTAAAATATGCACATCTCCCTGAAGATATTTACTAAGTACAAAGAAAGTAGTAATTTCACATAATAGGTGGCCATACCACTTTAATGAATAATAGAAGTGATGCTTGGCAAGTACCTCAACTGAGATAAAAGGTACCTAAAATCCTAGAGACTGCAGTGGGCTGGCCCACTGCAGAACTCCCTCTCTGGCTAGAGTGAGGCCTAAGACAGCTGAGGAAAAGGCCAGGGGAGGGAGGGGCCCACGTGGCAGCCTGCGGTCTGGGGAGGACCTGCCCTCTGTGGGGCCTCACCACCGAGGAGCACGGCACCCCATGACCCAGTCTCCCCCAAAGTCCCAGGCCGAGTACATGGTCTTGGAGGACATCCAGATGTGACCCTACATCACACATTTTACACTTTCATCAGGCCCTCTGTACAGAAGAAGGACAACGAAAGCATGCTGAGCCATTCATCTGAGAGATGTGGGCAACAGGCAGGCAGCAGTTCTTTGTACAGTACCATTCTTACAGCTCCTCTGAAATAATGAAAGTTTAAAAGCCCAGCATGGTAGTACATGCCTATAATCCCAGCACCCAGAAAGCTGAGGAAGGAGTACTGCCACAATTCAAGGCCTGCCTGGGCTACCTAGTAAGTTTAAGGCCAGTCTGTACTACATAGAAAAAAACCTACCTAAAAAAAAAAAAAAGTTAAAAAAAATAAGTAAAAATATAAAGAAAATAAGATAGTATTAAAAAAATAAGAGATCAAAATAAATTAAGCAATATGCCATGACCTTAGCTGACAAGACTTTAAAACTACACATCATCTGGGGACACAGTTCAATGGCACAAGTGTCTGCCTGGAAGCGCACAGTCCTGAGTCCGAGCCCCACTACAAATAAAAAAACATACAAATCAATTCTCTTCAAGACAATTTCTATGTTCAAATTATGAGATTCTAACAGATTTTATTTTCCAGAACTTAATAAGCAGATCCTCTGACACATATTTAGGAATGTAAGGGCCAATTATAGCCAAAACATTCTTACAGAATAACTAAATTTAAAAAATAAATAAGTAGCTAGGAAGACTTACTATAAAGCTACAATGACACGATGATGTGGTATAAGAGCATGAACCAAAGAAACAGCACAAACACTGTACATGTACGAATACGTGCTTGGTTTAAACACAGTAAGAAGGTAACAAGAAGAAGGAAGAAAGGTGAACTTTTAAGAAATACTACTGGGAAAACTGGATATCCATTGGGAAACAGAAAGGAAATTTGTGCCCCACCACCTTCTGTATACAAAATTTATATATAATTTATAAATCTACACACAAAGGATAATAAAACTTCCATACTTTCAAAAAGAAAATTAGATTTATGACTTCAGAATAGAAAACTTATTAAAACAGGATTCAAAGCTGGGTGCAGTGTCAGAGGCCTGTAATCCCAGTACTTGGGAGGTTCAGGCAGGAGGATCGCTGTGATTTCAAGGCCAGCCTGGGCAAATGAACAAATTCAAGACCCATCTGCACTACTGAGTGAGACCCTGTCTCAAAAAATGGGAGGGGGACTGAAAAGCATATCAACCACAAAAGGACAAAAAAACGCATAAAGCTCAATGGGGTTTTGATTTGCATTTCTCTGATGAGTTAGTAATACTGAGCACTTTTTCATATACTGCTGGGATTTCTATGTCTTCTCTTAAGAAATGTGTATATTTTGCCCATTTTTAAATGATATTATTTGAGGTTTCTGTTTGGTTGGTTGCTTGGTTGGCTCGTTGGTTGGCTCACTCAGTACTTGTTTTTGCTGCTGAGTTCCTTCAATACCCATTTTCTCCCACTCTGCAGCCTGTCGCTTCATTCTACTGTTTCCTTTGTTGTACATGTGCTTTTTAGTTAATATAAATATAATTTTATGTACATAACATGGCTTTTGTTGTCTGTGTTTGGGGGTCTTATACAGGAAAAAAAAAATCTTCGTCTGTATCTATGTCCTATAGGATTTCTCTTGTGCTTTCCTCTAGGAGTTTTATCTACCCCAGTTAGCATTGCTACAATCAAAGAGACAAAAAGTAACAAATATATGAGCAAGAACACAGAGAAGAGGAATTGGGCAAGAATACAGAGATAAAAAAACTCATGCATACTATTTATAAGAATGTAAATTAGCACATTCATCAGGGAAAACAGTAAGGACAGTGCTCAATTAGTATAACTGAACTCCCAGAACTCCTGACGTGGTCCAGCCACCCCACCAACAAGTGGCTGTAAACTCAGAGGGTGTGAGAACCTGACCTCCAAGAAATACCTGCGTGCTTACGCTTGCTTCAGCACTATGCACAACAGTCAGGCCACAGAATCAACCCCGATGTCTTTTAATGTGTGAATGGGCTTTAAAAGAAATATATTCAGCCATAAAAAGGAAGTCCTACCACTCACTACAACGTGTACAAAGCTAGAGGACATGCTAAATAAAATCAGCCTGCCACAGAAAGACAAACACATGTCCTCACTCATCTGTGGAAGCTAAATACTAGTGGATCACATGGTAATTAAGAACAAAATAGTGGTTATTATAGGTTAGGAAGGGTTAGGCGTCCTGGATAGTGGGAGATCAGAAAACACAGTATCTAAACACAGTTAAACGGGCTGGGGATAGAGTTCAGTGGCACAAACCCGCGGCAAACACAAGGGTCTAAGTTTGATTCCTGGTGCCAAACAAAATAAAATGAAACAAATAAGAAGTCACTCTAATGTTCTATATAGTAGGGTAACTATAGTTTAGCAATTATGCATTCAAACTAGAGACTTTGAAAATCTCCAACACCAAGAAATTATACTAATTGAGAAGACAGGCTAACTACTGATCTTATCATCACACATAATACACATTATTGAATTACCACACGGTGTACCACATAAATAAGTATATGTCAATTTGAAAAAAAAATGTGAGTCTATCAAAAAAAGAACGTGTGATCCTAATTACTACACTATTCTGCTTATTTCAGCAGCACATGTATTACTTATTACATTATTTTCCTAAGACAAGTAGTTCAGGACAATTTCCAGCTTTCTTAATGGCTTATTTGCTACTTTTTTGATATCAGAAAGCTTGCTAGTCTGTTGAAAAAAATCAACAGGAAAAATTTCATTAGAGCCAATACAACTTCCATATTACACAGAACTCATTCTTCTATATGAAATATAACAGACTACATTTATTTACACTCCTTTCTCCTTCTGAGTTGTAAGAGACTGTCATATACCTAGCACCCACTAAACTACCCAACAAATAAATGAGTTAGTGAAAGTTACATATACTTAACAAAAACATTGTACACATGATGACCCATACCTTAAGGGCTAATAAAAATATACACTGAACACTAAAATAGAATCATCTACAAAGAGACTCCTTACATTATCACACTGGTCCTCCCTCTGCCAGTCCCCAAGAGGCAGCAATTAAACAACCAGCTGAGCATGGTGGCACCTGCCTGTAACCCCAGCTTTCAGGAACCTGAGGCTGGAGAATCCCAAGTTGTAGAATGGCCTGGGCAAAAACAACAAAACCCCATCTCATCAAAAGAAGAAAGCGCTGTGTAGGGAAGAAGGGGGGAAAGAAAAGGAAAAAGAACCAAGCTCCCCTTTCAGCAGCGCCTCTCCACCACAGCCAGGTCGGAGCTTTCTTCCTTCTGCCCGCTCTGCTCCCTTCTCGTCTGCACAAACCTGCATTCTCTCTGCCCTGCTGCCCCTCCTCATGCCCTGCTGGTGTACTCCAGCCTGGCTATATTACACTCCTAATTCTGGCTTTCAGCCTCACCTCCATTCTCTATGGCCAACCTCCCAAATAACCATTCACATGAAGGTTCTCCAGTTCAAGATCTCTCAGACCACCCTCCAAAAGATCCTTCTGCCAGATTCCCTCATAAAACTGATGAGCAAGAAGCATGTTCAAACTGCTTCACTCCATCTCTTTAAGCTTAAGGCAAAAGTCTGATTCTCCCTAAAACGCAGCCTGTTTCCTTGCCTTCTCCATCTTAAAAGGGTCACAAATAAAAGTCATGTAGCTGTGCTTTAAGCTACACAACAAATTTCTAATTTTTCTAATAATGCTGGAAAACCCTAAATGATTAAGATCACCATAAGCAGGTGAATCCCGGGTACTGACAGCAAAGCCTTCAACCACACAAACGGCCCTTATCTAATGAGCTATCGATGCTATTACAGAAGTGGAAACTGCCAACTCTTGGGAAGCATTTCGTTGCCAAAGCAAGTAACTCCACCCTGTGAGCTGTCACCAAAATATAACACAAGGCAACAGGAGGAAAGTCTGAAGGCTCACTTAGTGGCCTACATCAAGGCCCTCATTTCACGAGTGGGGTTACCAGGGTCTAAACACAATCCCATGACCCATGCAGGGTTTCCACTCAAAATCAAAACAAGATCATGTGCCTGTGGGCTCCTTCCCAAAGGGCAGAGAAAACTAGCACTCCAGGCTAGACCTGAGGATATTGAGAACTACCATTTGTTCTTTTTTACCTTCAGTACCAGGAATTGAACTCAGGACCTTGCACTTTCCAGGCAGACACTTATGCCACTGAGCTATCTCCCTGGCCCTTGTTTGTTCTTTTCTGAAAAGTTAAATTTGCAACAAGTAAATTTCAGAGATGTTCATACAAATAGTCAGAATCCTTGCTCAAACTGAAAGAATCTGTTTTTGGGTCAGGAGGTAGTGAGCACAAAGATAAGAGATATGAGGAGAAAATAAGGACAGAAGAAAGGAAACTTGAATCTAGGGATGGGATGTCAGAGCCAAGACAAAGAGCAATGACCACAATACAAGCAGGCTAATAAAACACAAGTCAGCCATGCCAAAGGGCAAGGGAAAGAAACAGCAGCAGAAGGAGAAATGTGAAGATCCGCAGCCATCAGCAAAGGTTGCAAGTGAGTCACTAAAGGTTTTGTGAGTCCTGAAAGTGCAAGGCTTTTTCTTTCTACCTTTCTTTTATTCAGTCAGAAAGGATTTTTAAAAACTTCTGCGGAAGTGGCAATCATAAAATCCCATCATCTGAGCTGACTTCTGTGGATAACCCACTACTATTGTGGACTGCTGGACTGTGTTGGAGTATTGTGCTGAATTAAAGCACCTATAATAATTGAATTCCAATAGGATACCCATCTATGACAAAAAAGGGGATACAAAGGAAGGACCATTTTGTATGTGTGTGTATATATATATATATATACATACAGAATAGTTAGGATAGATATGCAGATGCTTTCACTTAATTCTATGAGAAGAATGATTGGTAGTAATAGTGTTTGGACAGCATACTCTATCTGCTTCTTGTACTATGGAAGCCCACTGGGAAGATAACAATGTAAAAAGTATTAATTGTTGAAACTGCCCTATTGATCAGCTTTGAAACTGTTTCATTGATATCTGTCTCTATAAGATAAAATTTAAAAATAAATAAAAATAAAATAAAATTCCATCATCTTGAATACAATGGTGAGAGAGGAAAGAAATCAAAGTAAATCTATAACTACATAAAGCTACTGTACTAACACAAAGTAAGATAACTAATAAACAAGACTGCGAGCCAGGCGTGGTGGCGCATGCCTGTAATCCCAGCACTCGCGAAGCTGAGGCAGGAGGATTGTTGTGAGTTCGAGACCAGCCTGAGCTACAAAGTGAGCTCGAGACCAGCCTGAACTGCATAGTGAGACCCTGTCTCAAAAAGACCAAAAAAAAAAAAAAAAACAACAACGACTGCATCTCACCCATCACTAATGCTTTTTGGGGGAGGAGGCTGCTCCTCACTGCAGAGGGATGCGCTCTGAGGGCCTGCCTCAGTACTCACACAGACAGGCTCCCAAGTGTGCCCTCACGTGTGGAAGAAACCCTCTACACAGCTCACACTCCTATCATGAAGACCCATTTCCTCCCCAAGCTTTCCACCCTAACTCTTCTTAGGACCACAGGGATTCCGTCCTCTCCCACTTTTCACTGCACAGCACTAGTTTCTCTCTACCTTATTCTGTGCTCTGTGGATCTCAGAGACAAGAGCCACATCCTGCTTCTCTGCAGTGCTGTTGGGCCGAGCGCATGCCCCCTGCAGCCAGCGCACAGCAGCCGCATGAAGTTACGAACCACAGTCTCCTGGGCCATGGCCCTTTCGGAGGAGGCAGATACGCATCTTTATTAATTCCTCTGGACAAAGCCTCAAATCTAGCAGATACTTTATCTCCACAGGATCAAAACATTCATAGTATACCTAAAGAAGTTTTTTTACATCTCATATTTGAAGTGTCCTATTTTAACAGTGATACCTGAACAACAGGTACCAGGCAGCCACAGAAAACTAGGACATGCACCTGTCCCTGAAACATGCCAATCTAGCCTACACTGCTGAATGAAATGGTTTCCGAAAGAGCAGCATGGCCACACGCCCTGCAGGACGGGCACCTGGGGCATGGTGAGCCAGGTCACCAAGACCAGGCGTGATGGTGCACACCTGTAATCCCACCGCTGGAGAGGCTAAAAGCAAGAGTGGGACCCCATGCCACATAATTTAAAAAACAAAAAAAAAAAAGAGCAACACAATATAGTTAGTTGGAATTAAAGACAATTCATTTACAGAACTGACATTTATTGAGCCAATTTTCCCAGCAGGACAAAGTGCTAGGCCCTGCAGACACGGAATAAATGGAGCACTCATAAGCGCATGAGGAACAAGGCTGCTGAGCTGCTAAGTGCTGACACAAGTATGAGGGTCAGGACAAAGGACAAAGGGCAGGCTTGGGCTAAGCAATAGAGGCACGCAGAACAAAATCTTAAAGCCCTGGTATGCTAGGCGTGGTGCACAGAAAAGAAGCAAAAGTCACTGAGCTTTCCATTCCAGGTTCAAGCTGAGTTGCGAAGAACGCATGGATCCCTCCATCAGAAAGCCGCTTCCTGCTCCCTAATAAAGGCAGCACCAGGCCTCCACACACAACTTCTGATGTAGGCCATGCTGCACCACACGCACATGCCAAGCACTCAGTGTGGAGCTGTTAACAATCATAAAACAGGGGCTGAGGAGAAGGCTTGCCTGACAAGCACAAGGACCTGAGTTCAATCCTCGGTTCCAAAAAAAAAAAAAAAAATCAAAAAACAACCTTACACAGAACTGGACAGCTCTCCAGACCAACAGCCCCCCAGACAGGGTGCATGACTGCCTGGCCTTGTGCCTGCTCCCCGACTCCCCAGATGGGCAAGAGATGGCTGAAGTGCAGCCCTGAGCCAGGAGGCCCCTCTCAGACAGGGCACCAGATCTGGAGCCCCAAGAGCACCCTGCACCCACATCCCACCCCCAGGCGACCAACTGCACCTTTCTCCAGCACCTCTAGGAGACCAGAGGTCACAGTGTGCATTCAGACCTTACCAGTAGCAACACAGTAACTACAAACTCTAAATCCTAGGAGGATACAACTGGCGAGAACTCATGCCCCCCCACCCCCAGGGGGAACAGAACTCATACCCCCCACCCCCAGGGGTAACTACTGGGAAAACAGAAGCCTCTTGGCACCTATAAACAAGGTCCCAGTACTGCCTGTGTGCTTAAGATAATTACCCACCAACTAGCTTTCACAAGTTTTCAAGCACTGCTAGTATTTCACAAAGAGGAAACTCAGAGTGAGAGTTAATGGAAAGAATACCTTACCTTAATTTTCCTAAGGAAAGTCTCACAGAAACACATCATAAATTTAACTTTTATTTTTCTTTTGCAGTACTGGGAACTGAACTTGGGACCTCGCACTTGTCAGACAGACACTGAAGCCACTGAGCTATATTCACAGCCCTATCATAGATTTTTTACTATTACTTAAAATGTCATTTTTTTAAGTGTAGAAGACAAGTATTACATGAAAAGCAAAAATAAACCAGGCATTAGCAGCACAACCTTATAATCTCAGCACTGGAAAGCTAAGGCAGGAGGATTGCCACAAATTCAAGGTCAGACTGATCCCCCTAGCAAGTTTACAACTACCCTAAAGTATAAAGTGAGACTCCGTCCTCAAAAGTGAAAAAAGTAAAAATAGAGCCATGACTTTGCCTACTTCAATAAAATCACATGAAATATTCATTCTATAATAGAGCAAAAGAAAAGATCCAGTGAAAACTAAAAAAAAATCAATAATTTGCTAATAAGGTACATGAATGTCTGAAAAAATCCCTAAATGAAAGATAAATTTATTCAGTTGGTCCTTGGAAGTCTATCATTATTTAAATCTGCACAGGGTTATGCTTAATATCAGTAAGTCTTTAGTACAAAAATATTAACTATCATGCTTTTAAATTATATTAACCTTGGAAAAATTCACAGCCATTTTATTATGTAAAATTAAAAAAAAAAAGTGTATGTATATCTCCACAAAAACACAACTGCTTGGACTATGGATGATCATTCACCTATATATGCATTAAGCATATTAGAGAGGTACGTGTAGCTAGGTGCTGTGCAACTATAGTGAGAGCAGTCATTCTTCTTTATGCCAGATAATATCAGAGAACCCAAGAACCACAAATTCTAGGTTAGGGGCCAGGGAGATGGCTCAGTAGAATAAGCACTTGCCTGGCAAGGGCCTGGGTTCAATCCCGGGTTCCGCCAAAAAAAAAATAAAAAAATAAGTTCTAGGTGTACAAAGGAAATTTCTCAGTTAGCTTATAAAGACGAAAATGTATTTAACTTTTATGGCCTTTCTCCCTTCCCCCAAAAAACTAGTCATTATCCCTATATAGAAATATCAAAGATTCTTGCTCATTTTATTTTGATTATACAGATTTTTGTGATGAGCTGATTCTGTACAGGTGGCCCATTTTAGAGAGGACACACCAGTGCAGGGCGGCACTGCACAGCCCTCTCAGCCCCTGGCACAAGGCACGCTGTTCTTTCTCCTGTCTGTCCCCGTCTTATGCCCTCGCAATGCAGAACCTTTCCTTCCAAGTAAAGCCATACAGCAGTTTTCATGCGTGCTAGCCAAGCACTCTCCCCCTGAGCCACACGTTCAGCCCTTTTCATTGTTAGACAGGTGCTCCCTAAACTCCCCAAATGGCTGGGATTACAGGTGTGGGCCCCTCAGCCTAACACAGAGACTTTCAATGTCTGCCTCTCTACCGGAAAGCACGATTGTTGATGGCAGAATCACCTGTTCTGCTCACAAATTCATCTCTACAACATGGCTCGTGCCTGGACACAGCAGGCAAAAGGCTGTAAATGAGTAAATAAACAAACTGGTCTAAGAAAACATCTCAAAAAGCAGGTAAAGGTACAACCTCCCTCTGTTTTCATTTTTAAAAATACTGACTGATACATTATTTTCTACTGTATCCAGAAACATATCTGAATCACCACTTTAGTTTTCTTTCTTTCAATTTAATCAATTCCAGCTTCCTAAAATCCCCAACTATATTGCTCCTATTATGAAGCTGTCTCCACAGTGGTTCAACTGTAGAGCTCGATATTAAGCCAAACACTGTGCTTCACATTTTCTACTAAGCCTCCCTGGACAAATATTCACAAGCCTACATGTAATACCTGGGGAAATCAAACTGAGTGCGTAACTAGCAGCCTGCCCTACCGGAACCCTAGTTTTCAAGCTGCTAATGTTGTCCCACTCCCACGTCAGCACTAGCAAAGCACTGTCCCAACTTCATTACTTCCCTAGTAGTAGGTTCTAGACTAGAATTATGATACTTAGTATTTTCAAATTACTGACAATCCAGACTGAGTCAATTATTCATCAGCCCCCAGTACCGTGGCTTCACTTTCCATGGTTTCATTTTCCCGCGGTGCATCACAGTGCACACACACCAACCAGAAAACTCTACCAAGAAACAATTCACGGTTTTCAGCCTCCAGGCACCATGCGCAGCACCCAGCACAGGGGACCTGAGCTGTCCAGTAAGGTCCCCACTCCGCCCTACCCCAAGCACAAGAGCCCTCCTCTGCGCTTTGTGTCGTTACAGCTCACAGCTCACACCCAGCAGCCATTAGCGGCTCACTGGGCTCACTCACCTCTCAGCCTCTCACAGTACTTGGAGGGGAACCAAAGCTGCTCTCAAACAGCACCAAACCCAAGAGAGTGACACAGGACCTTCCCTGTAGTGTACAGTTGTTAAATGAAAACCTTTTCACAGATATGTACATACAGGAAACACACTCACAAAAGCATGGGTTGCTACTCTCCAGTTTCAGGCATTCACCAGGGATCCTGCAACCCATCTCTCCCAGAGATAGGGAGTCAACTGTATCCCCTTCCTACTTTGGGAAGCCAGTTCAGACACCTTCTAAAGAAGTCAAGCAAATTTACTTGAAAATCCAACTCTTTGAAAAGAGTAGCTAAACAACACACTTTAACAATCAGTAGATTTATTGAAATTACAAGATTAGCAATGCACCTCTGCACAGGGGATAAGACTCAGCAGTAAAGCACAGGACCACAAAACATGAAGACAACTCTACCATGTCATGAGAGGCCCTGACATTACCTCTGTCCTGCAAGAAATCATGGTGACCTTATGCCACATAGCAGTGTAAGTAGACAGCACTCCACAATACTGTCTTCAACTGAAAATAGGGCTGGCATTTGGTCCACTGGTATCTGACAGGCCTCGGAGTTCATTTCAGAGCTATTTCTCCTCATGTGTTAGCTCCACCTGTTTCCAGCACTTCCAGAATCAGGGTGCTCCATTTGTCTGAACTAATTGTAATCACTACCCATCTATATTTCCTGTTTAGCAATAAGGTTAATCAAACCTACCTAAAACAAAATGTTTTCTTTATATTAAAACTCAGCCAAGTAGTCAAAATGGAAACTTTTCTAGTTGAACAATTACCTAAACAAGGCTATTCATATTTTTTTTTAAACTTTGCTCTTGAAGTACAGAATGAGGAATATTACAGCATGTTTGCATATTTATGTAAGGGTACATCTGAGTGTGTAAAGCACCACTGGTCAAGCAGCCCACATCTCCAGAAGACAGAATACAAGTGTAGAGCAATGAAATTGGACATGAAGAATTTTTTGAAGAACAGGTGACCAAAGAAGTTACACAAAATTCATTTCAGGAGCTCTTTAAATGAAGGATTAAACAGATGTTTGATGTATTTTAAGCAATTTAGGTGCAATCTCAGGAAAACAGAAAGAAGGACCAGCCAAATAGCTTAGCAGATTAAAGCACCTGCACGCAGGCACAGGGCCGGGGCATGCTGAGCTGGTGACTAAGGCTGGGCATGGTGGCACCTGTCATCCCAGCTCTTGGGAGGCTGTAAACAGGAGAATCACAGGAGCTAGAGGCATAGGCACCTACCTGGGAAGCACAGGGTCCTGAGTTCAATCCTCAGGCATTCCTGTAATCCCAAAACTCAGGTGTGCCTGGGATTCCAGGGCCTGCACAGCATATCGTACAGGGGATCAAACCCAGGTCCTTATACTTGCCAGGCTGGCACTTAGATCACTGAGCTATCTCCCCAGCCCCGTCCAGGGTATTTTAATTTAATTTAATTTAATTCATTTGACTATTTATTTTTGAGACAGGGTCTCGCTATGTAGTTCGCACTGGCCTTGTGCTTACTTTTGTAGCCCCCAGGCTGGTCTCAAACTTAAAGTGATCCTCCTGTCTCAACCTCCTCAACGTCCTGAACAGCAAGACCCTGTCTCAAAGGAAAAAAAAAAAAAAAGACCAGGTTGGTGAAACTCCAATATTCTAAAAGAGGAGGTAAGGCTTGGTATGATGATGCATGCCTGTAATCCCAGTATTTGCAAAGCTGAGGTGGGAGATCACCACAGGAGTTCAAGGCCAGCTGGAGCTACATGGTAATACTGTCTCTAAAACAAACAATAAATAAAAGTAGAAATTAAAAAGAAAAAGGAAGACAGGTATGCATCTGCAAAAGCTATGGCTTGAAAATGCTTGACAAGGCCTTGGAACCAGCTGAGTTTGGACTGAAACCTCCAGTAACCCAAAAGCTGATGAAGCATCGAAGGCCAAAGAAAGAGATGAGGAGGAGCAAAGAGTAGAAAGAAGGAAGACCAAGCTACCCTGGCAGGGCAAGGAAAAGAGTTAAAGGGGCTGAAGCTACTGAAAGTGATTCTTTTGCTCAGCAGACTTTCAGGTCAAGTAAAGAAGTCAAAAAGTCAGTGGAACCTAGTGAAGTGACATTTAAACGCCAGTATCAGAGCCAGCACCTGCAGTTAAGAAATAAGACTCAAGGGCCGGAGAGATAGCTCAGTAGAATAAGGGCTTGCCTGGCAAGCACAGGGTCCTGAGTTCAATCCCTGGTACCACAAAAAAAAAAAAAAAAAAAAAAAGAAAGAAAGAAAAAAACAGACTCTAGCAGCATCCTGACTGCTATCAAGTACCAAGATGACAATTCTCTGGCTCATGCAAATTTATTTATTGAGAAAGCTGAAGCTGAGGAAAAGTGGTTCAAGACATTAATTTACTCTGCAACAAGAGAGATTCATGGGCAGTCCTGTGGCCTAAATAACATATTGGTTAAACTGACTCCAACTTCTTAAAATGTAGGTTTTTGAGTCCCAATATTAACTTTTAACTCTTAAAAAGAAATTAACTTATCATATAAAAATGTGATATTTCATCCTTCTCTTATGTAAGCTTGAGTATCTGTTGACTTGAAGTGAATCAACCACTGTGAATAGCAAAATTTTTAAATGCATGCAAATGTGTGGCATTAATAAAGCTAATCATAAAATTTTAAAAATGCTTGACAAAGTGTTCAAAGAGGCAGAATTTCTGTAGTAAATCCATTTTTTACAAATAAAAAGTAGTTCTACCAATTTAACTGTTTAAGAATGGAATTTGTAGGGGCCGAGGAGATGGCTCAGTAGAATAAGCACTTGCTTGGCAAGCACAAGGGCCTGACTTCAATCCCTGGTTCCACCAAAAAGAAAAAGAATGGAATTTATAAATCATACACTATTTTTAAACATATGCTGTTATAATTTCTGGTTTATTGCAATGTACCATAAGTGAAATGTTTTTATATTATTTCACTTACTCTTTGCATTTTTTGCTCATGATTTAAAAGCTCTGGCACCTAACCTGAATCACCACTGACTTCCAGGAGCTGGAAGTGCACCACAGCCAAGCAAGGTCTGCTGGGGGCTCCAGGCCACCCAGCACCTGGGAGTAGAGCCAAGCACCTTTGCCTTCTCCTTTCTGATTTTCAAATTATTTTAGCACCATTAATAATGCATACAAGCAAAATGAAAACGAACTCCAGAGGAAAAGACAGGTGATCTACAACCTAATAAAATATACGTAGGCGCATATTCAAAATACTTTTACACTGGTCTAAGATACACTGAATTTTCCAGAAACACAATATCATATAAGTTGAAAAAGACAGTCCTTCATTTAGAGCTCAGCAAAAGCTGTTCCTCGTTCTGGGAGAGTCACTGGACAGAGCATTGTTAGTCACGGTTTCTGCACCGCCCCTCTGACGCACCTATGTATTAATCTCCTTTGCCACTGCCTGACCTCTCATTACCTCACCCTGTGGTAAAGGAATGTGGAGGCCTTTACAGGCCAAAACACACAACCTACTTTAATTACTATAATTAACCAACTGACATAATTAATAATTTAGTAACTTCCTCATACATATTCTATCAATTGTTAAACTCATGTGTACATGTATGCTGTGTAAATACTAACATGTAGGCATATTGCCTAGTCGCTTGAATACAGAAAAGGGGTTATTCCAAAAAATCGCTGTGAAAAGGCAGTCCACCCAGCAGCAGAACAGGCCAGCGGGGCAGCCCACGCCTGCAGTCAGCACTCGCAGCAGAGGCAGGCAGAATACGCGAGATCAAGGCCAACCTGGGCTATGCAGAGAATTCAAAGCCAGCCCCAAGGATAGCGAGATACTGTCTTAAAAAACAAAAACAAAGCATACAAGAACAAATCCCACACTAGAAACTGATGCTTTTAAGGAAGAATGAAATGAATGGAGGAAAATAATAAAACAGAAAGGCAGAAACACCTTGGGAAGGAATATGCCAAAGGAGAAGGAAGTCCAAAAAGAGGAGGAAGTCCACACTGATGGCAACACCTGGACCGTGACAGGATGTGCAGATGGGGCGGCCTGGCACCCTGGGCAACTTTGCCCCAGTCACCAGCCACACGTGACTCACACCAGGAGAGGCAGAAGGCGCTGACAGCCTAACAGCGCCTTCTCTCTCCGGAGCTGTAGGGCAGGGGTGCAGGAGCGCAGCCAGAACCAGGACGACAGCAGCATCCACAGAGGTGCCTCGCGTCCGTGTGATGACGCACACGTTTGCACTCAGAGGAACAAAAGTCTGAGGCCAGCCGGTGTCCATACCATAATTTTTAAAGCCGACTGAGAGCACAGGTCAGTGGAAAGGCCGTGGGATCCAGTCCTTAGCGCTACAAAAAAAAAAAAAAAAAAAAAAAAAAGGAGGGAGTGTCTTTGCAATTTTTGTTGCTTAGGCTAGAAAAAACTCCTGGGCGATTAATTCAAACTTATTTCAGATACCAAGCCCTGACTTCATTAAACATGGCCTGATTACAAGCTTTAAGACACACTCTCACCTACAGATAAACATTTAAGGGTAATGAAATTATATGTTGTCTGGGATCTCATCCCAGGAAAATATAAAGAAGGCTGAGTGAGCTTCGCTGCAACGGACAGCCTGCGTCAGGATGGAGGCAGCACAGCGGCTCACACCTCTCCGGCTCCAAATTCGCTCAGAGGTCTCCCCAGCAGCTGGGGAGGCAGCACAGTGGCTGAAGCGCCTGCCTGGCTAGCGCAAATCCTGAGCTCGATCCCCAGCAAGGAAAATCTTTCCACAGGAAAATGACCTGAAAAAGAAGCCTCTCTCTGAAGTGCTAGGGCAGCAGCAGAGCAGGCGCAACACGCAGAAGCACTGGTCCATCCCCAGCACCCACAATGAAACACCGCATTATTTTTTACTCTTAAAAATTAATCACGTGGCTGGCCCGATAGCTCAAGTGGGCTAAAACACCTGCTTAGGCAGAGAGCAGCTACTGGGGTTCGATCCCCAGTGTGCATGCCGCCCCGCCTCCAGGGCATGCTGAGCCAGCCACTGAGACTGGGCTTAGTGGCCTGGGCCTGTAACCTCAGCGCTTGGGAGGCCAAAAACAGGAGAATCACTACGAGTCTGATCTATGTAACGAAATCCTGTAGACCCTATACTAAATACATTTAAAAAAAAAAAATCACGTGGAAAAAAATTAATCACACACTCTTCTCTTAAATGTCAAATTGATGATACTTTTCCCAGGGTATATTTTGAGAGGTTAAAACACAGACACACACAATGATTACACACTAAATGCCCCATTATCTCAATTTTTCACTTAATCTTTCATCCGACCACAACAAGCAATTTCACCTCAAGATTTTTTTTTTTTTTAAGTGAAAAAAAGATGAATTACAATGCTAGCATTCTGGATAAGTATTCAAAGGAGGGTTCAAAATTCCTTTAGAAATGCTGGCAGTATTGGGGCCGGGGAGATGGCTCAGTAGAATAAGCACTTCCCTGGCAAATGCATGAGCCAGAGTTCAATCCCCAGTTCCAAGAAGAAAAAAAAAATTCTGGCAGTATCTACATTATAGTACAAAAGTAAATGTTTGCTTTCTAGTTACAGTTTTACACAAAATGTACCTAAAATTACCGCGAAACTTTTAACTGTACAACAATGACAGAAAATGAACTTTGAACTTGAAGCCATGTGAATTACCTTTCAGCTCTGCCACTCATTTGTCTGAGACCCTCATGAGGTCTCGTAAGCCCTCTATGCTTCCGTCTCCTCGGCTTCTCCTTCTCTTCACTGTAATTACATCATCTCTGAAGTAACGTCCAATTTTAGTACTTTGGGCATCTACACAACTAGTCTCTATGAAGCCTGAATACACTCCCAAGGCAAGGGACAAGGGTGGAGCCCTGCAGCTAGGACCTCCACATGGGACCTCCTGGGCACCCCTGAATGCTATCAACAAGGTCAAAACATGGCCTTTGAATCAGAACAGGACACCTGCCTTCTTCACCAAGGCTTCATTCACACTAATGGCGGCTAAATTTCTATGGCCTTAGCTGGCATCAGGGCAGTAACACCAAGCTGTAGAAGTAGCGACAGCACTACAGAAAAAAAAATTCTGTTTCATGAAAGCACGATTTTGATGAAGCAAAAATTATTAATGCCATTATACTGATCCATGAATATACACCTCACTCAGATTCTCTATGTAAAATGAGAAGTGTCCATAAAACATTCTGCTGTGGGAAGTATAAATTCTGACGCCAGGAAAACACTAGTGCTACTGTTTCGAGTCGCAATGTGTGAAAACACCACTTTCACTGAAAAGCACTGACAAAAGATGACCCTTAAACCTTGAGACTCTGGCAACAGGGAGTGCTTACCATTGTTACTGGTTTATTGAGTGAAGTCCATCAAAGGGAAAGCCGCTGACTTTTTGCTATCCATACAAAATGCAAACTTTCAAGTGAAAAGTGGAACTCAGTTCTACCTTTCTAACACCTTTCCAAGACTTGAAGTTGTTTGTGATGAGATCAAAATGTGGTTTTCTAATGTTGAAAGTCTGGAAGATCTGCAGAACTCAGTGAAACGTGTTCTACACAATGAAACCCTCACGTCATGAAACTGTGCTCAGATAAAGCATCCATCCAAAGGGCAAAGCTGGTAATATGAGTGCTACAAAAAGTTTACTGATCCTGTGTAAAGTTCCCCTTTATAACTTTAAGAAATCTCTACTTGCTAAGCTTGAGCAAAGGACCAAAGAAAAATGCATACAATCATCTGAAGAGGTCAAATAAATACTCCCTTCCCCAAAACATCTCTGTCTGGAGCCACATGGTCCTCATATGCAGTGCATCAGCCAAAACAACACGCTGCGACCAACTGCAAGTATAAAGAAATACAACAATCCAGACATCTTCTATCAAATTACACATTAAAGAAACATAAAATGCAAAATAATGCCACTCTTCTAATTTTAAGCAATTCTTCCTGTTAATATGCATCTGTTGATATTTTCATCAAATAATTTAAACTATCTAAGATTTAATTTCTACTAACAGTAATACCCATACATATAACCCACAGCAATGAAATATTCACGGAACCATACATAATTTTTAAAAGTATAAAAGAGTCCTGAGATCTGGGATCCAATAAGCTACACGAAACATTACAAAGCTTCTAGCTGTGCAGGTAGTGCCCCTCATTACAATTTAGTGGGACTGAGGCAACAACACACATATTAACCTGTGAGGGGTACCACAGTGCAGGTCTAATTCCAGGAGGCAGCTCAGAAAGGCTACTTTGAAAGAGCAGACCCTAAAAGATGGATCACGCTGACTCACTCCTGACCCAGGGTCCATCTGAGCCACAGAAGAGAGGAGAGGGCAACGTAAGTGGAGCACAGAGACCCAGGGGAGCGATGAGTCCACGCAGAGGTGGGAAAGTGGGCAAAGGCCTGGTCAGAAGGGTTCAAATACCATAAAGGCATGTATTTAGGATGACTCATTGAGGAGAACACTGCACCCACTTCTTCCTTTCAATATGACCTTATTTGCCGCGCACAGGATATACTGGACATTGAGGAAAAGAGGCACATATTTTAATTGAATAATTTAACACACAAAGCCAGAAGGTACTCAGAGATGTGCCTGGAAGGAAAAGCAATGAAATGTGCACTCAGAAGGCAGAGAAAGTGGGAGAGACTTGCCAGAGGCAAAGCTGAGGGAAGCTGCCAGGAGCGAAGAGCAGAAAGCTGTTTCTCTCTGCAGCAGGACCCGCTCCAGGGCAGTGGTGGTTCGTGTGAGGTTTTTCTTTTAAGACAAAAGCTATGAGTTGCTTTTTCTAAACTAGAATCTCAGTATTCAAGTTTCACTGCAGTGCTGGCACCCTTAACAGTTAAGTGGGCTGGGGCTGCCACCGCTCCAGGGCAGTACGGGTGTGGGAAGCAGGGACACACACCAGGTTTCTTTCTGGAGGAGACTGACCTGCGGGAACTGTGCTGTGGAAGATGTCTACCTGTATTTCATGGTGCTGTGCAGGTGACCCAGAGAGAAGTCTGGGGTAATCTACTGACATAGTTTGAGCTACAAGGCTCACACAGAGACTGGACACCAGGAACAGTGTAGACAGAGAGACCAGGTACAGGGTTATAAGAATGTGAACACGAAGGCATGTCATGGGAAATGCAGAAAAACGGTAGCAGGTCAGAGAGCTTCAGATGTGCACAAGCACAGGGCTGGGGGAAAGAGCTACAGAGCTCAGCAGCCGCCACAGAAGGATGAAAGAACAGTGGCCCAAACAAGGCCACGTCTAGTAATCACACACTGACACAGCAGTCATTGTTGAGCACACGGGAGGGCAGGCCACAGTGAATCTGGCATCAGGCCTCCTCGGCTACTCCAAGCAGGAGTTTGTCTGCCTTTCAAGGCAATGATTTTTAAATATATAAAATGTATCTATTTTCAGTTGAGTCATGGAAAACACTGAGCTTAGAACCAACAGCAAAATGCTATGTGCTTCACAAATTGCACCACAAAAATAATTTAATTTTGTTCTATATAATGAACCTCTCTCTACCAAGTATATGACTCATACTATAGAGGAAACTACTAGAATACATAGGGGTTTTTGTTGTTATTTGTTGTTGTTTGGTTGGTTGGGTTTTTTTGGTGGAACCGGGGATTGAACTCAAACTTGCAGTTGCCAAGCAAGCACTTATTCTATTGAGCCACCTTCCCAGCCCCTAGAACACATGTTAGTGCAAGTTCAACAAATAAAATTAATGTAAGGAAAAACAGCTATTAACCAATACCTTTATTAATAACAAGCAGCCCCAAATGAGATCAAATTTCATTTTGCACTTTATATCTAATGTTTATTTACATTTATCCTTTAGTCCTATGCTTATGCAAAAATAATATGTGAAAAATAAATACTATTAAAATGTGTATAATAATAAGCTGGGTGTGTGGTGCATGTCTGTAATCCCAGAGTTCTGAGAGGCTGAGGCAAGAGGATCCCAAGTTCAGGCATACTCTGGGCAACCTAGCAATTTAGGAAGACCCTGTCTCAAAACAAAAAATAAGAAGGCATGAAGTTGTACTTCAATGTAAAGGCCTTCAGTTCACTAACCAGCACCACCCCCCCCCAAAAGCATGTCCTCTAGCAAATAGGATGCTTTTCTAGTATAGTTAAAAATTCTAACTCAATTCATTACTTCATTTGCACACAAACTTTACAGGAACGCTTCTGTTCAGAACACAAGCATCAGTGCTCACTTCAGCAGCACATATACTAAAATTGGAAGGATACAGACAAGATTAGCATGGCCCCTGCACAAGGATGCCATGCAAATTTGTGAAGCGTTCCATATTAAAAAAAAAAAAGAACACAAGCATCAAGCATGGGATTACAACGAGTACTTGTGAAGAATGGCTGCTACTCTAAGGGTGCAGAGGTCCCCCCTCTCTCCTCAGCAAGCACAGGAGCCTGCAGCCTGTGAAGACAGGACTAGGGTGGTCCTGGCCCAGGAGGGCATGCATATCACCCAGGCTGCCTGCCTGTACTTGAGAGCAGGCAGAGCTGAAGAGCACCAAGATTCTACCACCCCTCATGCAGACACGTAAAGCAGAACACCAGTCCTTGAGGGACTTTTGAAAGCTCTGACCTCAAAAAGAACAAAAATAAAATAAAATAATTTTTTTTAAAGTTGTGAAAAAAAAAAAAAAAGAAAAGAACATAAAGCAAAAGGGAACTTAAGGGTCCTAAGAAGGCGAAGACTCTGGGGCTGGACCCCGCGGGCCTCCTTGCACTCCAGCGACACAACTTTGACCACCTTAGCAAGCTCCTCTGCTCACCGTGAGGCCGGCATAGTCACCACTCTACACAGGTCCAGGTGGGAGCTGCATGAGAAGATGACTGCAAGACCTGCCAATCGGGTGCTTCGCTGGCCCTCAGAACTGGCACAGCTACCCGTCACAGAGGGTGCTTCAATCCGCAGTTAAGTGGCAAAGCCACACCCACCCACGGGACCGAACCCTCAGTGTTCAGCCCACTGACCTACTCAGCTGTCCTGTCCAGAAACCAACTGATTCAGGGCTCTAAGGCTCCCCTACTTGGGAATGTAAGAAACTTTGTGTGTTTTTTCTCTAATGAAAAAAAAAAAATGTTAACCTATGTTAGTATCCATGCCAAGTAGTGGGGTCCTGGAGAGCAGGAGCACATTGTAGAAATGCCTCCCATAGCATGGCCCACTTCCTGCACAATGCAACTCTCAGGCTATCTCTATTTTCCCTAAACATTCATTAAAATCATCCAGCTATACAACCGTTCACAAGGTCTACTTATGTACCTTACCTTCTAAAAAGCAAACTAATATCATTAGTAAAATGCAGGAAATACAAATACAAAATATCAGGCTACAATTCAAATAAATATTTTTTCTGGCTTCTAAAATACCTGACATCTAATCTAATAGTCAAACTCATACAACGGCCATCCTCCTTGTCCTTTCCTCACAACCAGAAGTACTCTTAAGTTAAACAGAACCCTTTCTCAATTCACTATTTAAATAAATGGTTACAAACTGGTCTTTCTTTCTTTCTTTTTTTTTTTTTTTTTTAGAAAGGCTCTCACTGTATAGTTCAGGCTGACCTTGAAATATGTAGTCTGGGTTGGCCTCAAACTGACAGTGAACCTCCTGCCTCAGCCTCCTGAGTGCCAGGATTACAAGCATGCATCACCATGCCCAGCCAGTGACTGATTTTATACTCTTAACTCCTGTTTTTTCCATCACTTCAGTGGCCAACACAAGCCATGGTTTTGTTAGAAATTTCATGCACCATCATAATAGATAAATAGCTCATCTTAATATTCTAATCTTCAATATCTACCATGATGAACAGGAAAAGCAGAAAACCAATACATTCTTATCCGTCTTCCAAACACACACATTCTTTGTCACTTCCCCAAATACTAACTCCAAAGCATTAAAGACAGCAAACTAGGCCCACAAACCAAAATACAGCTGGTTCATCTAATTTTAGAAAAAAAATAAGGAAAAGAAGACAAGCTCTGTCTGGAATGCCTCAATCCTCAAATCAGGAAAATACAATGAACATAGTACAGAAAAACAAACAGACTCAATCCTCATTTGTGAGCTACTAATTCTATTAGTACCAACAAAAACATAAAATATGCTTTTAGCAGATCACATAAAAATACGAAAGTCTTCTCCCTTTAAAAAAATCACTTTAAAAAATCACTTTTAATAGATAAAGTATGTAAATGTATAATTACAAGCATACAGCACTATTCAAGTGTCCCTCTCTCATTTTCACCATACTATTTTTTAAAAGACAAGTTAACAAATAGTATTTGTTTTTCTTTCATCTCTATTATACACTGAGCATGACAGTGAATGCCTGCACCCAATGCTCTGGGAAGCTAGTACAGGATAATCACAAGTTCAAACTTAGCCTGGGCAATTTAGGGATTTAGCAAGACTCTGGCTCAAAGCAAAAATAAAATAAGAAATAGGGCAGAGGCTGTAGCTTTATGTGAAGTCCTGAGTTCAGTTGTTCAAGTATAACATTTATAATCACAAGTATCCTTTATTTTCATGTTAAATTCCTTTTTAATTTTTTTCATATTAATTCTGATAGTCAAATGATTATCTGATTAATCTGTTCATTCACAGGCAATCTGGCATTTCCTTTTCTGGAAGCTTTGAAAAAGATCTTGTACCTTCTGAACACTCAAGAAATATGAACCAAAACCTAACCATTTGGGGGGAAGCACTGCTTATCCTTTAGGATCCTTCGTATCATGTCCTGAAGGAGAGAAACTCTTTGTAGTAACCACCAAGAATGTAGATAACACAATGAATCTTTTAACCAGAATTAACATTACCTAGGGGGCCAGAAGGCATAGTTCAGTTGTAGTGTGTGTGCTCTGCAAGCTAGAGAGGCTATGGGTTCAATCTCCAAAACCAAAACCAGGGCCAGGGAGATGGCTCAGTGGAATAAGTGCTTTCCTGGCAAGCACAAAGGCCTGAGTTCAATACCTGGTTCCAAAAAAAAAAAAAAAAAAGGATAGATGGGATGGATAGATAATGGAGATAGATAGATAGATAAGATAGATAGATAGATAGATAGATAGATAGATAGATAGATAGATAGATAGATAGATAGATATAGATAGAGTGGAATTGACATTAGCAGAAGATGTATTACAGCACCTGCAACAGATTTAACAAGAAATGTAATGTGTCTTCCCAAAGGACTTAGGGTCCAGGGATATAGCTCAGCAGCAAAGCACCTGCCTGGCAAGTTCAAGGCCCTGAGTTTGATTCCCCTACCAAAAAAAAAAGAACTTGGAGAAAATGAGCAATCATTTTACTTTCACCTTAGTCTTATCTCTAATAACTGTTATTACATCAACACTGCAATCAAAGGAGACCAGATGAACAAAAGCACGAATTCCAGAATACAATACAAAAGACTTCTCTTGGGCTGAGGATGCAGCTCAGCAGCAGGCACTGGCAAGCTCAAGGCCCTGAATTCAACCCCTCATACCACAACAGAAAATGGGGAGGGGAGACTTCTCTTGCCAAAAATTTAATTGAGTCATTAAAACATTTCCACATATGGGTCTGGTTTATTCCACTTACATTTCTTGTTATATAGGTCTTGCTTTATCTTGGTCTTACCATCCAGCAGAAAAGTATAAAAACGAGGTATACAAAGTAAAACCATATTAATATGTTGAACTCCAAAAAGCTCAAGTCAACAACTTCTGACTTTGCCAGTCCTACAGATAACCCACTACTACTATGGACTACTGGACTATATTGGATTATTTTGCTGAATCCACACACCTATAATATTTAAATGCCAATGGAACACCCATCTCTGACAAAACTAAACAGAAAAAGGGGATACAAATGAAGGACCATTTTGTATCTCTATATACAAAATAGGATAGATAAACAGCTGCTTTCTCTTAATTCAATGAGAAGAAAGATTTGTACTAATAGTGTTTGGGCAGGATATCAATGTCTGTATCTTGTGCTATGAAGAACCACTATGAAGACAACAATATGCAATGTGTTTACTATTGAAACTGTCCTACTAATCGGTTTTGAAACTGTCTCATTGCTATTTGTTTCTCAATAAAATTAATAAAAAAATAAATTACCTAATAAAACCATTTGTTCCATTACACTAAGACTAACTAACCTAACGAAGAAAATTTCTAGTATTTCTTCAACATACAACAGCTCGTTAACAGACCTATACTGGTAGGTTTGTTTTGTTTTGTTTTCTTTTCTTTTCTTTTGAGACAGGGTCTCACTATAACTCCAGCTGACTTTGAACTCTTTTTTGTAGCCCCAGAGGCCTCAAACAGTGATCCTAAGGCCTCAGTGGCCTAGACTGTTCTAATAGGGCTATATGGCTCACCTAAAGTTTAATTAAATGCCAAGGCTGGATAAACTCCTTTTTAAAAGCATGTATAGGAGCCAGGGAGATAGCTCAGTGGCACAGTGCTTGCCTGGCAAGTGTGACATGAATTTGGTTATTCTGGTGCCAAAAAATAGATAAATAAAAGCATACATATAATGTAGTCAAAAGCACTTTGCAGGTGTATCACAGTGCTAAAAGTTATTTAAAACACACCAAGGGCATGCTACAAACTCCCAAAGGTTCTAATTAATGTCCAATCCACAGGGACGAACCACAAATGCACACCTCATGGGGCGTCTGCCATCACTGAGAGTGCAGAGGCCAGCCATGGCTGGGTGGGAGCTCCACCCACTGCTTCCTGGAGAAGGAGCCTGTGGAGGTCATTACCCGGAGGTCCTCACCAGGGCAGTCCCTGGCTAGAGCTGAAAGCAGCCTCAAAGCCACCCTCCCTCCCTCGGCTGCCCTCCGGCCTCTCAGCAAAGTGAAGGGCTCCTAGTGGGCCAGCCTCAGGTGCTGGCTCTGCCCGGGTCTGTTTCCTGACCTAAGCAAACAGTCTCCTCTCAGGCTAACCAGGAAGGATCCCTTCCCTGTCAGTGCTTTGTCTGATACAGGAACACCTCCAAGTCTGCTTATTCAACAGTGTGCTATCAGAATAAATTCAATTTAAAAGGTTTTCTTAATTCTTAAGATCTTTACCAGCATGTATTTCTATAGTATTAGTACTTCCATAATAATTTAAGCATGAAACGTAACTCACTTCCTAATGAAGCTGGTTAGTAAGCCAAAATGGCCATTATGATTTAGACTTAATTTAGGCCTGAAATTGAACACTGTACTGTGCTCTCATTGTAAATGCTATAAGCCTCAAATAAGAATTTAAAAAAAAAAAAAAAAAACACAATGAAGAGATTCTGGTAACTGATACCTACTTCCTTCTGGTTAATCCAAGCAATTCTCTGTGACTGCTAAAGATCTAGACAAAGCTCAAACCCAGAGTTCCCCAATCCTAGTATGCAAGCCAACAACAAGGAAGTGCTAGGCAGGGTCCAACGGCCCCACCCGCAGCTCCCCATCTGTGTTTGTGACCAGCTCTCCAGGTCCTTCCGATGCCACCCAAATTTCAACACTTCTTCTGAGTGGTCAACCACGAGGTCCACCCAAGGTCCTAACATACAGGACCTTGGGTTCCTTTTGTTCCTTTCCCATGAAAACTCCACAGTAAACAGCAAAAAAAAAAAAAAAAAAAAAAAAAAGGAAGAAAGAAAGAAAGAAAAACTAATGCCAGGCATGGTGGCACAGGCCTCTAATCCCAGCACTCGGGAGGCTGAGGCAATAAGATTCCTGCGAGTTCGAGACCAGCCAAGGCTACAAAGTGAGCTCAAGGCCAGCCTGAACTGCATAGTGAGACCCTGTCTCAAAAAAACAGAAAGAAGGAAAGAAAGACAGAGTGACTATCCTGGGAGCATTCTGAGCCATTTCTGGCCTGGCCTGCTACCAAAATGAAACCAGGAACAATAAAAATGGGCTCTCTACAGCAGGGATGTGGCCTGGCAGGTAGTATTATTTAATCCAGGGCTCACAGGAAGCACACTAGGCAGGTGACATGTTGCCTCCATTTCACAGATGAGAAATAATCCCTCTGACAAATTAATCAGCTGGCAAAGCCTATCCCCCTACTCCTGAGGTGCACAGGCAGACATCTGTGCTTAAACACAAACCTGGAGCCCCAGGGTGGTCACAGGGAGGGAAGCCCGGGACCTCGCAGTGAGGCCAGGCAGGAAGCACCCGCAGTCTGCCCCCCACGGCGCCCAGCACTCACCCGAAGCTCCGCTGTCTCCCAGCACTCCTCCCTCACCTGCCCTCAGGTCTGCTAGAGGGAGGACTTCAGAAGTCTGCACACCTAAGGAAGCAGTCTTTCCTCCGGAGTACCTCCTGTGTGCTAAGTACTAGGGGGAATCCAAGTATCAGCGCCACTAACGCTGGCTGTCAGTGTGAACCAATGTGAGATCTCTGCTTAGTCTCCCAATCTGTAAAACCAGAATCACGCCAATCCAGAGGCCGCATAATGACTGAACAAGCTACGGTGCATGAAATGCTTGCTTGGCAACAGTATCTGACACATGGCGGAAGTCTAATAAGCAACAGCACCTATTAAAATTATGCTGTGCCAACATCTAGTCTTACAACACCAACATATTAGTCCCAGGTACCATTTATTTCTTTTCAGCCTCGTTTCCCAAGACTGTGGTAAATAATACTCAAATTATGATGGATGGGACAGTGCCAGCACTG
This sequence comes from Ctenomys sociabilis, assembly GCA_004027165.1. NCBI lineage: Eukaryota > Metazoa > Chordata > Mammalia > Rodentia > Ctenomyidae > Ctenomys > Ctenomys sociabilis. The sequence goes on along the minus strand of PVKA01001923.1, from coordinate 40,715 downwards.
TAACCAGTGGCCTAGGCATCTTCAGAGGCAGAAACAGAGTGTTCACGGGCAAATAAGTCTCTGGCCCTCAAAGAGCACTGTGTTGACAACTGTTTCCTTCTCAGCAACAGGGTCAGTCCTGTTGATTACATAGCAGCATGAACAGTCTATAATTAACTTAATTCAAAACAACAGTAAAATGTCACTCAGCACAAGGACTTAATGTAATCACTGTATTCCAATACCCAGACTACAGGCGTGTGCCACCATTCAGCTCAGCTCAGGATTTTAAATGGATGGTTTCTATTTATCTTTCCACATACTTGTTACCTCTCCTACTTCCTCGACCCAATGATTTAACAGACAGAAAAGAACTTGGAGCACAGCAGGCTGTCACCTCTACCTGTTGAAAAAGAAGTTCATTCACACAGATTATACATCAAACTCTGGCACCCAGAGTTGCTCACCTGTAAGGTGAGTCAGCTGGTTACTTCTAAACAGAATAACACATGGCATAGCACACACAAAGGATCGCTGTCTGTTCCTGGGAGACTCCCACCATTACTCAGCGCAAATGGTAACACTTGCCCTTCATAAACACACCCTGATGGAATGCGCCTCTGTGTCTCGGTTTTACTTGACAATGCTTTCCACAGAGAAAATGATTTCCTCTCTTTAACACTAGCAAAATTCGTAAAGATCCCTAATTTGATCTTTGGGTTCTATTTCTTTCAAATTACTACTCATAGATAAAACTTTTGGTTGAGTTTGTGGTTACTTCTCAAAATATTTAGTTATTTCTATGCTAATCAATTAGAAAAAAAACTTTATAGTTGAAAATCATAAACACAGGGCCAGCCAAATAGCTCAGTGGATTAAAGCACCTGCAAGCAGGTGCATGGGGTTAGGGGTAGGGCTTTGATCCCTGGTCCCGCCCCTGGGGCAACCTGAGCTGGCAATTGAGACTGGGTGTGGTGGTACACCCCTGTAATACCAGCTCTTGAGAGGCTATAAACAGACGGATCACTACAAGTCCAATCTAGTAGTGAGACCCTGAACACCCTGCAGACCCTTCCCTAAAATACAAAAACGAAAGAAAAATCACAAATATAGTCTATCTATACTAAAATAAATACATAAGATCTGATGCCTCTGAACATTACCTGATAATGTTAAATTCTCAAAAATAGAATTTAAGTACATTTAATTCTAGTTAGTTCTTAATTATCTATACCAGTAATTTTTTAAAAGATGTGTCACAGATCTGTCATTAATAATTGACATAGTATATACAATGTTCTGGAACTAGATTGGAAATCCCATCACCAGCATATCATTGTTCAAGGCTGTCACCAGGAAAATGAATTCACAGAAATCCTAAATTACAGTTCCAGAACCATATTTCCGGCCTACCCATCACACCTGCCCCTGGGTACCCTCTGCAATCCTCTACGCGGGTCTACAGGTTTATCTGCAAGTTCACTAAGCAAACTGAAGTCAAGGTCAGCTGCTCAGGTGGACAGGATGGGGGAGTCACAGCCAGATCTGTGTATGAATCCAGATCTTGCCCTCCGGATGTAAAATGTAATGCTGCAAAATGTAATTCTCTGAGCCTCACTTTCTCCTCTGCCTACCTGAAAAATTATCTTCTAGCTCAACCCCTTGGTTTGTGTCCCGTGGATGCCTCCTGAGAGTACAGATGATCTCAACCACAGAGCCTCCCGACAAATCATGTATTACAAAGTATTTCACTGCCAGGGTCACAGTTATAGTAAACTGCTTAGATCTGTAAGTTGCAATTCTTTTTTCAATCTGCTATTTTTTCAGAAAGAGGTTTTAATACAAAAAATGAAAAATTCACAGAGGTTAGAAAACTCTTTTCCCACTGCCATTCTAGGGTCTGAATCCAGGGTCACAGTAAACAAGTGCTACATCCCCAGCATTTTTTGTGTTTTTTTTTTTTTTTATTTGTATGTTTTGGTGGAACCTTGCTCTCTCCAGGCAAGCGCTTATTCTACTGAGCCATCTCCCTGGCCCCCACCCCTAGCATTTTAAAAACCTTTTAGCTGGACCTCTTAGCCCATTCCTACTAAGCCCAGCACTAACTACACAGTGCCTTCAAGGGCACCCATACATACTACACAGTAAGACCCAGACTCAAAAAAAAAGATAAATAAAATAAAAAATAAACCAACATTTTACATAGCAAAGCCGAGTCTCAACTATCAACAGAAACTACAATGGTTAATTTTTAAATGTGTGTGTGCTTACGTTTATTTAGATACAGACCAGTTGTCTAAACAATGGACTACACAACACACCACAGACTCCAGGCAAAGTCACAACAGGAAAACAGCCCTCAGCCTCTCTCACATTTCCTGGCCGCTGTTATTTTAAAACTGGAATACACAAACATAAACGGGGAAAGAATCCAGTTCGGATAAGCCCCACAGGTTATGTCTTACAGTCTGTTTTTAACACCTAACATTACTTTGTCTTAAACATTATTGTTAATTTTTTTGCTCATGCTCATGTATCTTGTTCACAGCTCTGCTGATAATCTATGTACATACTGGCTTTATGCATTATACAGATTTTAACTGTAATTTTTTTTTGTTTGTTTGTTTTTCAGAACCGGGGACTGATCTCAGGTCCTTGCTCTTGCCAAGGAAGCTCTTATTCCACTGAGCCATCTCCCCCGGCCCCTTAATGTTTTCTTAAAGCTCATATTTAAGTTTCTGTGTTCCATAATTTATTTCTGATAACAGTATGTCCTTAAAAAGCTAAAAAGAACATGTTATACAAAAAATAGAAATTCAGAGCCAGAGATAGCTCAATGGTATAAGCGCCTGCCTGGCAAACACAAGCTCCTGAGTTCGATCCCTGGTACCAAAATAAATAAAATGCAAACCTGCGTTAGACTCATATGACTTTTTTTTTTAACTACTACGTTGTTTCAGTTGCCCAATTCCAGAGCAACTGAAAATACTCAAAATGAGCTAGATACTTTGGAGTCGACTAGCTAACTCTGCGCACCCGCAGTGTTTCAGGCTCTGCCTACAGCACACTTCGTAACATTCCTGCCTGTTGCTACACTTAATGCGAGGAAACACTAGGGTGGCGTTTTCAATGACCATTTGCCATCTGGAAATTCACAATTAATTAACCACGGTTAATTTTTATAGAAATGCGGTTCTGCGGCCAACCTTTGCACCACGGTCACTACTGGTCCAAGATTCATTTTACGGTGTGAATCCGGTTTCTGACAAACCTTAAGAGGTTCTTAAAACCGCGCCTGCCTGTACGCGGACACAGAGCCTCTGTCCCACCCGCGCCCGGCGGGTCTGCGCCGCGCGGGGCCGGGAAGCCTGCGGCAGCACCCGCAAAGGCATTTCCGCAGCGTCCTACGGAGTTTCGGGACATCGGCACCAGATCGGCACGAACGCAGCGCCACCGCACCCGGCGCCGCACTCCCGGCGGAACTTCTCGCGCACAACAAAAGACAGAACCCGACGTCGCGGGTGCCGGTCAAGGGGTGCAGTCGGCCGGCGCCGCGCACTTGAGCACGCGCTCCCACCTGGTCCCGGGGAGGCCGGAGGAACCCGGGGCGGCGAGCCGAACGCGGACCCGCGGGAGGACCGGCGCGACGCACCACACTCACCGGCGCGGGACAGGGCAGGTGCGCAGGCCGCACTGAGAGCAAGGGGGGTGCTGAGGGCCGAAGGCGAGGAGGCAGCCGGCGGCTGTTCGCTTCCTGCTGGGACAGAGCCCGGCTGGTGTCCGCCCGACCGGCGCCCGGGAGCCCCGCCGCCGCGCACGTCACGGCTACGGAGCGCCCGAGGGGGCGGGGTGGGGCGCAGTGGGCGTGGTCTTGGGCGGGGCCTCGACGCTAGCGCTCCTCCCAGACTTCCCGCCCCTTCCAGCGCGTCCTCCCCGCAGTAGCCCGGCTCGGGAGAACCGTGGACGATGGTCGAGGGCAGCAGCCAGCCCAGCCAGCTCGCTGGGCCGCCCTCGCAGGTGGGAAGACCCTCCTGCGCTGGTTGCTTTTTTGGTGCGTGTTTGGGGTGCACAATAATGACCTTCACCTTGGATCTGGTACGCAGACCGGTGAGGACACCCTCCCTCCCGTGTCTAGGCTGCCTTCCCAGGCGAGCTCCGTTTCTTATCTTATATTTTACTTTTAAATTATTCATAGTTTGGATTTCTCACATAAGAGAGCCCATGCAATATTTAACATTCTTAGCTGGCCGAGGGTGGCACACGACTAGAAAACCAATATTTGGGGGTCCGGGGAGATGGCTCAGTAGAATAAGCGCCTGCCTGGCAAGCACAAGGGCCTGAGTACAGTCCCCGGTTCCGCCCAAAAGAAATGTATTTGAGAGACTGAAGCAGAAGGATCTTCTCTAGCTCACAGCCAGTCTGCTCTACAGAGCGAGTTCAAGGCCGGTCTGAACTGTATAGTAAGACCTTGCCCCCCTCAAAGTCTGTGTCTAACTTATCTCACTCACCCCCATGGTGGCCAGGCACATCCATTTCCCTAAAAGTGACTCGCATGAATCTTCGTGGCTCCGTGTACGAACATATCACATTCCTTCATTCATCCTTGATGGGCAAATAGGCTGCCGAAACCGACCTCTGAGGAGCTGTGCTCAGAGAAGCGCGGGCAGGCGTGCGCAACTGTAGGTGACAACTTTAATTCTGCAGGAAGGTACCTAGGAGAAGAGCTGGCTCAACGGAATTTGTACTCTTCGTGTTTTGACCACACTGATTATGAGTGGCTGCACTTAGTTTACATTCCTACCAGCCTTGACTGTAAAAGGGCTGCTTTTCCCCCACTAATGTGCCAGTACTTGAGTTTTTTTTTCAGTTCTGAGGATGGCCATTCCCAGTGGAATGGGGGGGTCTCTGTGTTGTTTTGATTTGCATTTCTCTAATGGACAAAGATATTTCAATGAAGTGGCCCTTCGTTTCAATAGCTCGTTTTTTTCTAGCTCTTTATACATTCTACATCTTAGGCCTGTGGAGGGACAAGCCAGAAGTGGAAACTGTTAGATCCTGAGAACCACAAGAAAGTTAAAAAGTAGAAGAGCAAGAGGTTCTACCTTTTTCCTTTGCCTTCATTCACAAACTGAACAGATGTTCCATTTATTTTTACAAGCCTCTGTCTTTCTGGGTTAAATTTTACTGTCTTAAAAGAGAGCTGTGACAGCGGATTAAAGCGCCTGCAAGCAGGTGCAGGGGCCGGGTTTCGATCCCCAGGCCTGCCATGCCTGCCCCCGGGGTGTACTGAGATGACAGTTGGGACTGGACGTGATGGTGCACACCTATAATCCCAGCTCTTGGGAGGCTGTAAACAAGAGGATCACTAGGAGTCTGATCTAGTAGTGAGACCCTGAACACCCTTCCCTAAAATACAGAGAGAAAGAGAGAGAGACAGAGAGAGAGAGAGACAGGGAGACAGAGAGAGTGAGAGAGAGAAAACACTGAGTTATCTTTTAAAATTAAATGTTATTTGTGCACATTTGAGTTAGGATAAAAACATATATCAACTTCAAGATGAAAGAGGCTTTTAAGAAAATGAAAGAATTGATGACAGTAAATGTCACTGCTGAAGAAAAGATAATTAAACATGACAATGACCCTTCTCCATGACATTTACAAAAGCTATTTGGAGGGGCCAGGGAGATGGCTCAGTAGAATAAGCACTTGCCTGGCAAGCACAGGGGCCTGAGTTCAATCCCTGGTTCTGAAGGAAAAAAAAAAAAAAAAAAAAAAAAGCTATTTGGAAACTTAAGGAATTCTATAGGAGGGTCCGAAAAGGAGACAGGTAGGAAAAAAAAAAAAAAAAAGGAGACAGGTTTGAGATTCTCAGAGACCACACAATTCTTTTGGTCAAAAAGCTACATTAAGAAGAGAAAATTTAACAGAACAAAAACTGTAAGACATTGAGACTAAAATGTGGAAATAAGAAAGAGGAAGAGAAACCAATAAAGGAAATAATTTACTGAAATCTCAGAAATTTAATTCCAGAGTTCCAGGAGGGTAAATCTTAATTATATAAATCTAGATTTCAAAAAAGTTTTTTAAAAAAGAGCTGGCCACCTTTGGGTTCGCTGTCAAAGTGGGCCACATCCTATCCCTTCCTGCGTCTCCCATCTCAGTTTTACTTCTGCCTTTCTCCATCTCATGTACTTCATATACAAACCAATTTGAAGTACTTGTGAAGGGACAGCTATGCCACTTAGTACACCGGAGCGCGGCAACACCAACCCCACTTAACGCTTCAGCACAGAACCAGCTTGCCCCAGCCTAAGAGCTTGCCCAAGGCGCTCTGCAATAGGTCCCACTTGCAGCCCGGCCCACCCAGCTCTCACTTGGCACCGTTGCACGAAGGTCTTTCCCGGCACACATGGCACAGCGGCTGCCGAAGCTCACCACATCTTGCCCCAGGGACTGTGGTAGCAGACCTTGCTTTCCTGCTGCAAGGCACAGTGGTTTGCATTCAGTAGGCATTCAGTGAAAGCCCCACCCTTAGTACTCTGGAATAAGTGGGGTGGGTAATGAGTGAGCAATTGCTAGACACTTGGCAACCCTAAGAAACCGTGACAGTGTAGCTGAGTGAGGTGGTATTCCCACAGACATCTGATCACCCCGCCTGTCCCCCACTAGAATCTGACTCATTGCGTTAGCCTTTATCCTTTTTTGCGGGGGTGGGGTTTGAGCTCACAACCTTGTTCTTACCAGGCAGGCACTTATGCCACTGAGCTATCTCCCCGGCCCCTAGCCTTTATTCTTGATGTCATCCCTTAGTAATTTTCAATCTCCCAGTCCTCATCTTATTCCATGGCTACAGACTACCACTTGGTTTATATCTAGAAGGCCCCTTGAAGGTGGAGTTTTCGGAGGAGACTGGGGATGTGTGACTTATCCCTGGATCAGCCCACTACAGCTTTGTGGCTGGGTGGAGGAACTGAGGCAAGCAGCCTGAAAAAGACACTAGAATCAAGGGGACCAGGTATGGAGCAGTTCTGGGGACTGTCCTCAGGCTTCCACTGTGTGTGGACTGGTCAGTGTTGGGTTTTGAGCACATCATTTTTTGAGAGTGAGCTGTCTGATCAAGGTAACATTTCCAGTAGATCTAAGGCTGGACTTCTGAAACTTGTAGAGGTAGTTAATACGCACCTTGGATATATGTGCATGAATTACAAACTTTTTTTTTTTTTTTTAACTTTTGAAGGGATTTGTGGCCTATATGCTGTATGTAGTTTTTATTTAATCTAGTTTTTGAGTTACCTCTGCTACAAATACAGCCCAATGATCAAGGGTGGGCCATCTCTAAGGATGAAGTTCTACAGTAGGACCCTACAAACTTTTTGTCTTATCAATAAAGGTTGGAAACGGTAGATCAGGGCCGGTGACACAGATGCTGAAGCTGAGCTGGCTTCAGGAGTGCAGGTGCCAGAACTGTGGCTTGAACTTCAGAGCATATGACGTGTGTAGATCGACTGGGCCAGGGTGATGTTTCAGCCAATCAGATCCCCAAAGGGGCCCTAAGAGTTGGCATCACTGGTGGCAAGTTTCTGAACAGCAGCAGGAAGCAGCATGAAAAGCGCTTTGACTACAGTGACTTTGCTCAAGGTGACCACAGCATATCTAGCCTGTCATACTTTGCTTCTAACAGAGCTACTTCCACCATAAACTGGATATACTCAGTACCTATCAGGGGCCCATGTCTTAGGACAGTTCATCCCAATACAGAATGCAGCACCGGGGCCTAAGGTGAGCTTTTTTAGCTTGCTTGACTACAAGGACAGTGGCTGTTAAAGGTAAGAGGCAGAGAGGAGAGACACTCCTACACGATCAGATCCAAGTTCTTGCACAGGTAGCTACTGACTGGTGCTCCCAGCGGCTGACAGTCTAATAAGCACCACTGTTTCTGTGAACTCAAGGATCCAGGTTGTACAGAAGCCAGCAACTCCAAGAAATCTGTGGAGTGTTTTTTCCTCTTGTAAATAGTTTCTTCCACATACTGCAGCAGAGCTTTCATGCCAATTGCAGCAGGCAACTTGGGTATTATCAATCAGAGATGTGAACCTCTGGGAGGTCAAGTCCAGGCCAATTAACCTCTGAACCCCGAGCCAGCATCTTTATGAAAATAGAGGAAGGCATTCTCAAGTCTAGGCAGATGTACCAGTAGGCCATGGGTGGCAGAAGACTGAGGCAGTGTGTACAGAGGGCACTCACAGGAACACTGGCAGCCTGGAGGTCTTGAACTGGCTTTATAGGCAGGAGAGGTGTATGTCAGCAGTTTGAGAGTCTATACATATTTTTCAGATTGAAGCATAAAATTTAAGAGTTTAAGGATCATGTACTATAAAGAAGATGAAAGGCTGGGGAGATAGCTCAGCAGTCTAAGCACCTGCCTGGCAAGCACAAGGTCCCAAGTTTGATGCCTGGTACTGCATGCCATGTCTTCCTGGCCCCAAAACCAGGTGTGGTGGCGCACACCAGTAATCCCTTGCTGCGGAGACTGAGATCACTATGAGTCTAAAGCAGACCCTGTACCAAATAGATACATAAATAAATGAAAATTAGATCATACTCCAGCTTCCAATATTTGAACATGAAATTGGCTCTAAAACCCTGAATCATAAAAATGATTAAATATTACTCTGACAAAGAAATAAGGAATACTGAACACTGAAAGAAAAAAGCACTTGGGGAGAGAAAGAGAACTAGCATATAAGGAAATGTCAGCATTGGCAACCCAGTCACAGAGTTCTTTGATTTGTATTAGGGTATGGAAATTAAAAGGAAAAAAGAGCTGCATTTTTTTATTTATTTTTTTTACAGAACCAGGGATTGAACTCAGGCCCCTGAGCTTGCCAGGGAAGTGCTTATTCCACCGAGCCTTCTCCCTGGCCTCAAGCTGCATATTTTTAAAAGAAAAAGAATCATGTGCTAAAGAATCTGATATGAAGAAATAGGGGGTATTATAAAAGAAGGGCCAGGGAGATAGCTCAGCGACTTAAGTGCCTGCCTGGCAAATGCAAGTTCCTCGGTACCAAAAATAGAAAAAAAAAAAACTCCTACTTTAATCAAAGTACGAAACCCACTAACATGGAACTGTACCAAACAGCTCCAAGCTTAGTGAAAAAGGGAACAGTAAGAATCACAGCTACTTCATAGGTGAAAATGTCAAGAAATGCCACTGAATGCTCTCAATGTGAGAAAAAAAAAATCTATACAACTTTTAACCTAGTCTCCAGGAATTTACTGTAATGAAATTACCAGCACATAAAGAAACAGGATATATTACATGCATAATGTTACACAAAAACATAAATCAGAAACAAAGTAAATGTGCGGTACTAGTGTGGTAGTCCTAAAATAATTCCTTTCCTTTGTTCTTGTGAAGTTAGGGGTCTGTGTGGGGGTCCCCAAGGCCAGCATAGGCTCGGGGACAGCAGGGCCCCTTGTTCTGGGTGGGTGCTGCCACCTGGGAGTGGCTGGGGAGTCGGGATCCACCAGGGAATCCTGGGCAGCTGAGGGACAAGCAGAGCTCTCATCTCCCCCTTGGGACATCTAGCATGAGCAAAGCAAGGAGGCATTTGGGGGAGGGAAAGAAAGGGCTAAGATTCCAGAAATGTTGCTGCAGTAGTGTCAGGCCACACAGTAAGGAACAAACTTGATAGCTGCCACAAGATGAGAGAAAAAAGGTTGTTTATAGAATTACCCTACTCTGTATAAGAAAATTAAGAAATGTATCTTTATTGCTAAAATTGGTTATAAATAATCTGTAACAGTAAAAAAGACACAAGTATGGTGCAGTCACAATGTCTCAGATAATCACTTTTTTTTTTTTTTTTTTTTGGCAGAACTGGGGATTGAACTCAGGGCCTTGCACTTGCCAGGGAAGTGCTTATTCTATCAAGCCATCTCCCCAGGCCAATCACTTTTTTCATGAGACTGGATCTTACTATGTTATTCAGGCTGGTGTTGAATTTACTACATAGCCCAGGATGGCCTTGAACTCCCAGCACTCCTGCCTCAGCCTCCACAGTAGAGGGTACAGGTGTGTGCCACTATACTCAGCTTATTCACATTTACATGCAATTACAAATAAAACATTGTGAATAACCCCACTCAGTGTTTCACTGAACCCAGATACTCTCAGGCTTGGTGCTTTCTTGTTCTTTAATTGCATCAAGTAATTTTTACACAACTGACTGAGAAGACTTCTAAGGTGCAGACACTACATAGCAATTTGTAGGCCTCCTAGAGGCCACCAGAAACATAAGACTTGGGGATGAAGTCCAGAAATCAGTGTTTTATGCTGATTTCCATGTGCTTCATTTGTAGCCTTTTGGAGGTAAAAGAAAAAAGAAAAAATTACAACATAACAGGGAGGAAGCACACAAGGTAGAAAACAGAACAAGCTGTGTGTTCAGCCTCCCAAAGAGCTAGGATTATAGGCACGCACCACCACATCCAGTCTCAGGGCCATCTCGGCACACTGGCAATTGAACCTTGGCTACTGCATCTGCCTAAGCAGGTGCTTTAATCTGCTGAGCTATTTGGCCGGCCATTGGCAGTTTCTCTAAAAGGCACATTTGGAAATACTGCCTAACTACTAGGTGAGATACAATAAAACTCCTTCTGAAAAATTCCGTTAGATTTATACACACGACTTTTCTTATGAAAATAATAGAATGTCGGCATTTAATTCTAATCGTTTTTATGATGTTCGCATTTTAAAAAATAGGAAGCTTTGTTTAAAAAGTTGAATGAGGCCTGTCTTTGGAAGTGTATGATTTATAATTTCACTTTCATAATCAACTGTCAATAATGTTCAGTCATCTCTCCATTTTTCAGCTGTACATAAAATTATCTTTGATAACCCTTCATACATAGACAAGAAAATTAAAAGTTCTGGATAGAAGTAAACCTCTCCTGTTCTTGTTCCATTTCTGAAAGTTTCAAATGAAGTCCCCAAATCATGCCTCCTCTGCATGCCTACGATGACAGCTGTCACTGGAACTTACCTTGGTTATAGCAACCCGCTGGGTGCTTACTATGGTGGAGGCACTCACTTTTGCCCCTGGAGGGCCTCCTTACCACCACTATGATCTTTTCAAAGCTGAACATTTCATGTTACTTCTTAGCTTGAAATATTTCAGAATGACCGTTTAGGGTACACACTGAAGTCCTGAATGATTAGTTCCCAGACAGTTTTATACCTCTCTGAACTGAGGCCATCTAAGAAACTATGCATATGTTTAAAGCTGTTTGTACAATAACTCAGTGAACTTCCCCTAAACCAGTTTCAGCAATGGAGGTGCCACACTGCATCTCTTTTCTGTCATCTTATTTATTTTCATCTTCTCTAGTACAGGTTAATATGACCTCTGAGTAAAAGTTGAACTCAAAAATCCCATCTTGCTGGGGAAACTCTTTGGAATTTTCACAAAGAAATCCGTGCCCAGGGCTGGCGAGAATGCTCAGCAGACCAAGCACTTGCTGAGGCAAATGCAGGAACTGGGGTTCCATCCCTAGCACCACATGCAGCGCCAGCCCTGCCCCTGGGCACACTGAGCAAGCCATTTCATCCAGGCCTACAATCCCAGCACTGGGGAGGCTGAAAACAGGAGGATCACTACACATTTGAGCTGCATAGTGAGACCCTGCGTACATGTGTGGGCACATACACACATAAAAAACTAAACAATCTGAGGCCCAAAATATTCTTTGTTGTGGTGTACACCTGTAATCCCAGCATTTAAGAGGCTGAGGCGGGAGGATCCCTGAGCCAGCCTGCACTACATAATGAGTTCAAGGCCAGCTTGAACTACACAGTGAGACCCTGTCTCAAAAACAAAACAAAAATAACCCCAACAAAACAAAAATGAAAAAGCTTCCAAATAACCTTTGAACTCACCTTCATATCTTGATACAATTTCTACTTGTAAATTCAGGTCACTAGTGGCAAACCTGTGGCACACATGATGGAGCACCTGTTGGCATCACTGAAGGCCCCAAAATATTTACCACCAGTGTTAAACCACAAAAAGATTAGTTATCAGCAAGGTGTGGTGACACAAGCTTGCAACATAAGCCTCCACTCTGGGGGTGCTGGAGCCTAGCCTAGGCAATGTAACCATTTAGCAAGATTGTGTCTCAAAACAACAGAAACAAGGGCTGGCCAAATAGATTAAAGCACCTGCAAGCAGGCACAGGGGCTGGGGATTCAATCTCTGGCCTACTGTGCCGGGCCCACCTCCAGGGCACACTGAGATGGCAATTGAGACTGGATGTGGTGGCACCTGTCTATAATCCCAGCTCTTGGGAGGCTGTTAAACAGGTGGATCACTATGAGTCTGATCTAGTAGTGAGACCCTGAACACCCTATAGACCTTTCCCTAAAAATAGAAAAAAAAAACAAAAAAAAACCAGAAACAGAAACAAAAGAACAAAAGGTGGAACAAGGGAGGGAGGGAGGGAGGGAGGGAAAATAGGTGGGCTAGGGATGTAGTTCAATGAGTAGACCCCAAGTTCAATACTTAGTACTGAAAAAGAAAATAAAGTTACCATACCCAATTCCCCCCCCAGCATTCATTTGTATTAATTTGTAAATTTTTCATTAGAATGGTTTTATCACAATGGTTAAAAAAATTCTCTTAAACTATTTCACCAAGATATTTTTAGAACATCTTAATGTTAAAAAAAAAAAAAAACTATTTCAAAATTTCAAAATCATCCTCTCAAAGAAAAAAATCTCTTGAATCCCAGTTCACAAACATCTGAAATAGTTGGTCTTCTGAAAGGTTGTATTAAAATAAAGTTTAGTCTAGAAGAAAATTTACCCAGTAGATGAGGCCAGATTTTACTGCATACATGGACTATAATTTCCTCTTGATAATTCTGAATATTAGCCTATTAAAGGCTCTGAGAAGTCCTATAACACACCAATCTTGATTGAAACTTTTTCCAAACTTACTTGATCCTAGATTCTATTATTGCAACTAATTATCAAACATACTTTAAGAATTGTTAGTCTATCTATCCTACAGATCAATTAGTTCAGAATCCTATTAAAATATGACACAACCTTGCTTTTTAGTGGTCTCAAAGCTCCTGCCAACCCCAGCTTTAAGAACTCACAAACTACATATTAGAATTCATCCAAAAATCTTAACAAGAGACTCAGACTGTTTGCCTTCTTCCTTTCATTTTTTTCAGACAAGGTCTTGCTATGTCCAACAGCCTGGCCTTAAATGTGTATGAAGCCCAAACCAGCCTTGAACTCTGTGACCCTCCTGCCTCACCCTCCTCAGTGCTGGGATTACAGTATACACCACCACACCCAGAACTCATGTTACTTTATGAAACACAGACTTTACATACTTCCTTCCTCTGGAAACCAGGGCATCTGCCAATCTCTATCTTGGTAACACTTCAATATATATTCTTAAGGCTTAGTAACAGTTTAATGACATTGAATTTTTAATGAGTTGGGGCAAAGGAAATTAAAAGTGCCATATTAAGGAATCTGTGAGCAGAGAAACATACTTCATTGGGACTGGCCGCCAGATTCTTTCAAATCAATGCCTTGCTTCAAGGACATGTGTATCAGAAACACTTAAATTCTTAAAATATCCATAGCACTACTGGGGAGAAGACTCTGGTCATGTATAGTTTAAAACTTTACAGGTAATGATTAGACATACTTTTGTAATCGTTACAGGTTCCTGAAATATGAAAAGCATTGTGAACTCCTGAAGCTGAGATCATAAAACTTCTATCTATAATCCTCTGCTGTTAACAACTGTAATCATTTGCAGTAAAGATCTCTGAGCATAGGACTTTTCTGGTTATTTGAAGCCATGGCTCTATGGCATCTCTGAGTACACTGTACTCTGATTTCCTCAACTGTGCCCAGGACACTGGCCATTATTCCTCCTTAGGATGGTAGGCCTACTTCCCTTAGGTTACAATGTAACAATGTAATAAAGTTACATTGCTTCAAATTCATCAATCGGTTCTTCATATATGAGTAAATTTAAGTTTCAGAATGGCTCTTTTCATGACCTTTTTCTTCTTGAAAAGTGGACCAAAAACCCCTTTAGAGTATTTCAGCACTTCACATTTCCAAGGGCAGTCTTGTCTTCCTTCTATACATCTGGCTCCTTTATTTTGTAAACGACCCACTAACCTCAATTCAGTCGGAGTACATTACTATGTAACTCAGAGCATCATCTTCCTGCACTTTCATCCTTAGTGACTCACAGAGTAGCTTTGGTATTTGGGATGCATCTCTGCTGGACACACAGCACTAAGGGCCATGCTTCTGACCAGGTCATTCCTCCCCCATCACACTCCCAGTCTTACCCGAACTTTTGATTGTACACTACATGCTAAAATAAGCCCTTTGATATTCCCATTTGATAAGCTGTCTTGACTTCACAACTTTTTGATTCGGAGGAAATTAAAATTGTTATTATTTTTACATTATATTTTACAATCTTCAGAGATCATGGATACTTTTTAAAGAAAAAAATACTGACTTCATGTGATGGTAGGAAACAAGATGTAATTAAGATAATCAATTTAAGCTTTCAAATAAAACCTACATGTAATTGACTGAATTTAAGCATAGGTTATGAATGCAAAGAAAAGCTAACTGTTTTAGGTTTAAGTGAACTTGGTATTATGCTTTCAGTTGCAGATGCAGATATAGCAGCGTCAAATGGAAAGGACTACACACCTTTCTTCTAAACTACTGAGAACTGAGACACATACAAATTTTATGGCAGGTAATCTAAAACTCTTCTAAAAATGATTAACTGTTATTCTATCCAACAAGAAAACCAATACAACAAATCTATCTAATTAGTTAAGACACCAGATACTCATGCATTTCCAGTGTCTAATAACAAACCTTCAGACCTCAAAGTTCTGTTCACAATGTGTAACTGCTAATCACATAGTTTAAAAGGATATTCACTGAAAACTACATATAGAAGTGTACACAATTAATAAATACATACTAAAGATTCTCATCAATGCCTACCTTCAAGGACATGTGTTATCAGAAACACTTAAATTCTTAAAATATCCATAGCACTACTGGGGTGCTTTGTAACATAACCTGAGAGACTTCAAAGACATACTCTGAAGTTATTAACATAACATTTAAAAATAAAATTCACAGAGGGTGGGACAAATACCATCAACTCACTAAATGTTCTACCTCTAGAAACTAGAAATACATCTATCTATAGAGATTTTTACGTAATAAATATTGAAGAAAGTTGGAACAAAGATTGCTATAATTTTAATTATTAAAAACTATCTAAAACCAAAAACTATAAGCATTACAAATTAAAAGAAAGAGTATTAGAGCAGTCTTTTGTTTTTAGAGACAACAGACTCTGGCTACTATGCCCCAGCTGACCCTGACTCCCAGGATCACCATCCTGAGCAGCTGAAGTTGCAGGTGTGCGTCACCACGTCTGGCCTTTAAAATGACTTTTTCATACATCAAATTCTAGTAAAAAGTGGTTTATTTAAAAAAATATCAATTTAGCTTATAATATTAGGTTTAAATATTTTTTCTAAACCAAAAGAGTTTTATGTTAATGATAAAATTAAGCTAATTATCTGATCCAATAACTCCAAGGCATTGTAACAAAGGAAAACTCAGAAATGAAAAAATGTTAGTTCAATATAACAAAGAAACACCAAACTGCTATCACTAACAGAGACTCCCATACTTTCATTTTAACATCTCATTTACTGTGTCCTAACAGAACTCTTTTTAAAGATACAGCACACCAATCAACCCCAGGCATACAAGTGGATTTTATTAAATGCAAGGAAACACCCTACGTGGTTGGGCACAATGTAACAGGTGGCCAAATTAGAAATAATTACATTGATAAAAATGGCTCCTTTACTCCATTATTTGTTCTGCATTTAAAAATTCACTACTCAATAAAATATGACTTAAAAGTATTTCAAGTCTCAAAATTAACTGTAAAGAAAACTGTACCACTTCACTAAAATCAGTAATTTTGACAGATTTATGCAAGGTTTCTACATCTGTAATCAATGCGTCATCAAAGCCTAAATATTTTAGTATTTTTATTTTTTGTGGTACTAGATTAAATAAACCTACGTGCTAAGTATATACGCCATCACTGATCTGTAACTCTAGCTTTACAGCTTAGTTTTTAAAAGAAAATTCAAAGTAGAAGACTTCTTGCTGCATTATGTACTTGAAGACAGTAACTTTTACATGTTTTACACTGCAAAACTCAAAACATGATACTTTATTAGTAAAATAATAAACTATTATTAAGTAGTAAACTCTTATTAAATTCCTGTGTTTAGGCAGATTAAAAGTATTTATTAGCTGGGTGTGGTGGCACACACCTGTAATCCCAGCACTCCAGAGGCTGAAGCAGGAGGATCATTACAAGCTCCAGACCAGCCTGGTGGACAAAGTGAGCTCAAGGCCAGCCTGAACTGCACAGCGAGACCCTGTCTCAAGAAAAACAAAACAAGATAAACGAGAAATAATCAATTATCATACAGGTTGCAGCATACTATCTGAAATTCAAGCTGCAGTTACCCAAGATTAATTTTAACCTGAGTCTGATGTCTTTAGACATGTATTTGACAAGAATGTATGTGAGTGGTGTTGCTATTTAGTAGCTTTGTTTGAATTATTAATACTTAAGGGGGTGGAGAAATAGCTCAGCAGCTTAAGCTCCTGCCTGGCAAGCACAAGGTCCTTAGTTTGATCCCCGGTACCAAAAAAAAAAAAAAAAAAAAAAAAAAAAATCTGTCTCTTAACACAGGAGAGCACATGAATCGAAGTTCTTCTGTGATGCAAGCAAAAGATGATATCTTAGTTCAAAATGCCTTACATGTAATCTTATTTTCACACTGAGTTAGTTTAGAACAAATGTGTATGGTCAAAAGATGATCAGATACTTGAATATTCTGAGGGAATAAACCACACCCACTTGAGTTCACTAAAGAATATCAAATTAATAATTTCCTCCTATAAATATTTTTTTATTTTGTGTTTAGAAGTTGCAGTTTTAAGTACTATTAACAGAAAATAACAAATGCTTCCTAACAAGTGAAAAAAATAATTATAAATGCTGGAAAAATTGGCCTCATTAACATTATTTACAGACTTTTACTTAATACATACTCCTTTGGAAATTATATGACATTTTTACAAACATTAACATTTCCCAATCACTGAGTAGGGAGCACTCCCGCTCCTGTCCATACCCACAGTCACAACAGTCACTCAGCTGCCACACTGGAAGCAATGCCATAGCACTGTGGTCAGGCTGAGACGCTGCTGACACGCTCCTGCTCCATCCCGTCCTCTAGAGATGCTTCTGCGGAGGAAATGCCCTTCTGCTGCTTCCTCTCTTTGCTCTGATCTTCTTGCAGCTTCAGAATTATGTTTCGGATTTCTTCTCTTTTTGTTCTCATTCGTGGGGGTGGAAACCAGTTCGTCAAATTCATAGGTAATTCAAAATTCAGTACTGGATTCTGAAAATAAAAGGATTATATGCCTAATAAAACTGTAACATGGGCCAGGGAAATAGCTCAGTAGAATAAGTGTCCGGCAAGCACAGGGTCTTCAGTTCAAACCCCAGTACCGCCAAAAAAAGAAAAACTGTAACAAAGTATATTTCCAAACACAAAAAAAACACTCCACAGTTAAAAATGAAAATATCAGTATGTACTGATTCATTATCACATGCCACGCACTGTGGTAGCACTGAAGGTGTAAGGTGGTTTCTGTCTATGTATCCTATGATCTAAAACAGACCAGAGCTATAATCTCAGCACTCAGGAGGCTGAGGCAAGAGAACTGCTACAAGTTCAAGGCCAGCCTGGGTTACATAGTGTTTAAGGGAAGCCTGAATCAAATAGCAAGACCTTCTTTCTTTCTTTCTTTTTTTTTGGCGGAACCGGAGATTGAACTCAAGTCCTTGCAAAACCTTGTTTCAACAAATATAAATGATTAGCAATTAGTAATGGAAGAAAGCCAACAAATTGACCTTAAATTATTTACTGATGACCAGTAAATAAATTATTTTTTGTGTTAAAGGTTCTCTAATTTGGATGTTTTTGCTCAAGAAAAAAAAAGCATTAAGAGGTTATAAGAAGTAGTCTTAATCACAATAGTGATCTGAGACCTCCAATGTAGAATAATTATTAAGTTGTTGCCCACTGTGTTTATATACAAAATGTCAAATGTACTATTTTGTTTTTTACTATGTTGGTGTTAAACTGACACTCACCTCAAAAAAGCTCTCTACATACTGCAATACATATACACCACAATCACTGAAGTTGTTTTGCTGTGGTACTTTTGGATTAGAGCCTTTCATGACATCTTTGGAAAAACTTCTTTTGCTTCCTTTTTTAACTTCCCACTCCACTTCTAAATACCTGCGAGAATGAGTACATAATAAGAACACAGTATATAAGAATACATAGATGGCCTCATGTCCACCATAATATGCAACAAATTGGAGGTATGATTCTGAACTTACTCTCTTAGAATTTTTACAACATTTGAGCGAGAGGGGCCTCTGAGTGAGTCCATAAGTAGAATACATGGTCTGTGGGGTAGAAATGACCAAAAGTTGAATACCTGTAATGTCAAAAGCACTAAAATGTTTGGCTAATATTTTTTCAGATTTAGAGCATCCTCCCCATTCCTGTGCTAATGACCGAAGCCAGGGTTGCACACACTGTACCACTGGGGTACAGCCTGAAGCACATCTCATATTATAGTAATTCTCTCTGTTTTCATTTATAAATGAAGTCTGCCTTTCTATTTGGAAAAATGAAGTTTCCCACTTAATAGAATCTCTGCCAACATTACCTACAACAAAGTCAAAAAGAGATCAAGTTCAGAAATAGGTAATACTTCATCATCTGAGTTTGGAGTCTCTAGACAGTTTTTTTGTTGTTTTTTTTTTTTTTTTTTTTGTGGAACCAGGGATTGAACTCAGGTCCTTGTGCTTGCCAGGGAAGTGCTTACTCCACTGAACCATCTCCCTGGCCCAAGACAGATATTAAAATATGTTCTTCTGAAAACTAACCCTGATGTACTCTCATTTGGGGTGCCCATGTATAAAGCAGCCCTCACTTAGTAGGTATGCCACCAGTGTTAACTCAAACCTCATGGTACTATTTGATATTTTCTGCTCCAAACACTATATAAAAAAAGAACTGGGTTCACTACTAAGAAGTGTACATCTGTGGATGCAGAGGATGGGAAAACCAGCAAAGGAGGGCTGAAATGATAAGCCATTCTTCCCTCCTTGAACCCTGGATATCTGCTTTGCTTTTTCCTCACACTTCTGAATTCTGCTTAGATTAAAAACTGCATCATGCTTTCCATGAATGTATTTAAATAAAACTCAATCATATAATGTGCAAGAGACATAGTTAATACTTACTGTTTACAGATAGTAGGCTTTAAATGCCACTGTCCTATTTCTGAATTGCAGTTCTCATCAGCAAGGAACCCATCATCACTGCTGTCATCCTATAAAAGACAGCCCACTGATAGTATTTACACTACTTAAATAACTAGTACTTCAAATAGCACTACTGATAAAAATCCTTGTAGCATAAAAAAATAATCTCTACAAACTGAAACAGAAAAGGTAGCATGTTATTGGATCCCAACTATTTATTGTTATAATACTGGCATTTTAGAAAGTAAAAATTCAAAAATTTACTAAAGATTATTTTACCTAGTCACACAATCTAGAAAAAAAATCTTTAAAGACTATGACTAATTCTGTCAAATACTATTGCTGATTTTAGTTCATTTTTACACAGTAAGGCACTAATAACATTTATTATTCTTTACATGAATAATTTTTTGCATACCAGGAATATTTATAGGGTATAGGAAACACTTCTTGACAAAATCATATATTTACTTGAGAGAAGACAGCTTAAGAGTGTTTTATCTGAAGATTTTCTTGGTAAGACAAGAAAGCTTTCTAAAACTTTATTAGTAGAATAATCAATAGTATGAACAATCAGATTAACTAGTATAGTAAATATAACAGGTAACTGCTATAACCAAAAAAGCTGAAGAATAAGTAACCATTAAAAACTGTGAATACACTCCTTTAATATCAAGCTGAGTATCTCCCCCCTCTTTTTGAAGACAGGGTCTCACACTAGTTTAGGCTGGCTCTGAACTCATGGCAATCTTCCTAACTTAGCCTCCTTAATGATGCAGTATGCTCCGTTTGAGTATCCCTTACCTGAAATGTTTAGACCCAAAAGTGCTTCAGAATATTTATCTAGGGGTTAAAGCATTCCTGGTCTGAAAACCTGATATCTGAAACTTCTTCAGTGTCATTTTGCTTTTCAAATTAGTGATGCTCAATATGTGTATGTTGGAGGGAAAAAAAACCCTGTATTTTATAGTCATAGGAGGTACACCAAAGGAATCACCAAAAAAAAAAAAAGAAAAAAAAAAATGGCTTAAGCAAAACCAAAAAAATGGTGTAGTATAAAGCCATCTTCCCATCTTTTTAAACAACTAAAGAGCATTAACACTAAAGAAGTGATATGCTGAGAGATTCTTACAAGTTTTTCTCTTAATACACAGTGGTACTTTGGCTCACTAATTCCATTCTATGATTCTGGTTGTAAAACAAACCTAGATGAGAACTGATCAAATTTCCCCTTAAAGTCAGCACTGAACTTAACCTCTGAATTTGACTCAGTTCTTGTTGACTTAGTTTGCACCAGAATCATGGAAAGAATCAAGTTTGTGAACTGTGAAGATCTCTTTAACAGAAGTTATAAAACATGTTCAAAACAGACTGGTGTTCAAAATATTTATTAGGGGAAATAGACTTAAGAAAATACATTTCACCTTACACCTAATGTTAGTCAAATATAATTTGTTCATACTAAAATACACACACATTAGAAGGAAAAAAAAAAACTCACTAGAAATATAGGGAAAAAAACATACTTTTGTTTAATCATGTTCTAGGTAACTGAGCATTTCAACATTTTCTTCTTGAATATTTCAAGTAAGACTAAAAGTTATGTGTGGTCTATAAATGCCTTAAAATAGGAAGAGGCAGTATGCTGGTGGCTAGGTTGGGGCTATAAGTTAGTTGTATATTAACACTCTCTGAGGTAGTAATCAGAGTTCAGCCCCTATCTCACCAATAAAGTGGGTAAGAATACGAACACATTTGTCCATGGAAATTACAACCTACAAACTAAATTTGAGCTCTGAAAGTATGCTTAACTGTTTGAAAGAATTACTCACAAGACTCTGTAAGGAAAAACTTAAAATAAAAACCCAAAGTTTTATACAGCCATAGGTTTTACCTGGTTATCTTGATCTTCTGAGAAGTTGATGAATTCATCTTCAAGCATTTTACTACCCTCGGCTGAATCATCACTATAGTTCATTCTGATATTGCTTAAGCCATCTGTACCAATAAGAAGCTTTATATAATAAAAAGGTCATGCCTAAGGATATAATACTGAAATTTATGCTAGCAATTATAAGAGTACAAAATTTAGCATGTAAAAAAAGTTATTTTAAATAAGAACCTAGGTTGACACATCAGTTATTAATTATTTAAACTGAAGCCCTGAAGTTCATGAAAAGAAAAACACCAAGTTATGAGGTTATATGATTAACTACATGTAATATATAAGTAGGTGAGTATTTGTGTGCTAGGTATGCCAGGTATCTAAATTATAAAGAAAGTGGGAATAGTCTGAAAATAATACGTGCTTAATAACAATACAAGTAGTAAACTGTATAATATGTAATAAGGTATAACTTTAAAATTGTGAAAATATGCTGAATCATAAAGGGTAAAAGAAATTAAAAATAACAAATAAGGGAAAAAAAAGAAATTAAAAATAAAATAATTTGACTTTTGGATAATTCAAAGAAAAATACAGAAGTGATAAGCATTGTATGTGATTATATAATCACCGACTGGTATTTATAGTTGAGTTTCCCTAGGCCTTTTACACTTGGTTATATTCACAAACTTTCTAATTACATAAAAGTACACATGGCACTTATAGTTGCTGGCCATATAAAAGTAACTCATAGGAAAAGATTGAGGTATATACTTTTAAAGACCTATTTCAAGACTCTAAACGGTTAAAAATCAATTCTTTTGTTTAAAGAAACTTATTATATAAAATAGTTTAAGGAAACGTAAAACAACAAAGCAATGACACATCAAATGTATCAGTATTAAGACAAAGCTTACAATTTCCTTTTTTTTTTTAATATAGGGTCTCACTACACACTTTGCACTTCTTATACTGATCTTCCTGTTTCGGCATCCCTAGTGCTTGGATTACAGGTGTGTGCAACCCAGCCTGGTTCTGGCATGCAGTGCCTGGGATGGAATTTGGGACCTGCGCTTACCAGGTGGACACTTATGCTGCCCAGCTATCTCCCTAACCCCACCACTTCAAAATCTTAAAACACATGCTTTTTAGGTAAATTTATTTTGGCATTACTTATGAAGTTATACATGGTTAAGAATATTAGTATAAAGGTACTATATAAAATAAGGTACAACCTTAAAATTGTGAAAATATGAAGAATCATAAAATACAAAAGGAATTAAAAATAAGGAAACAGGGAACTAGGGAGATGGCTCAGTGGAATAAGTGCTTCCCTGGCAAGCATAAGGGCCTGAGCTCAATCCCTGGTTCCACCATAAATAAACAAACAAACAAATAAATAAATAAATAATAAAAAGAAAAACACAGAAGTGATGAGGTGAGAAAAAGTGCAGCCCAGGAAAAGGTTCATATATCTAAATCCAAATTGCTGCTATAAAAAATGTACTATTCAAGATAAAATTGAAGTGCCTATTTAGGCAGATGCAGGGACGGGTTCAATCCCTGGTGAGCTGTACCAGCCCTGCCCCCAGGGCATGCTGAGATACCAACTGAGTCTGGGTGTGGTGGTGAGCCTATAAGCCTAGCACTTGGGAGGCTGAAAAACAGGAGAATCTAATAAGAGTCCAGATCTGTGCAGTAAGACCCTGTATACTCTATACTAAATACATTAAAAAATAAATAAAATTTTTAAAATCCCAGAAGGATCACTAAGAGTATGATCTGTGTAGTGAGACCCGATAAACCCTATACTAAATAAAATAAATAACTAATAAATAAAATAACTAATCAAGCTTAATGGTAAATCTTTTTTTTTTTTTTTTTTTTTTTTTTTTTTTTTTTTTTTTTTTTTTTTTTTTTTTTTTTTTTTTTTGAGACAGGGTCTTACTATGCAGTTCAGGCTGGCCTTAAGCTCACTGTAGCTCAGTCTGGTCTCGAACTCACAACAATCCTCCTGCCTCCGCCTCCCGGGTGCTGGGATTACAGGCCTGCACCACCACACCCGGCTTAATGGTAAATCTTTTAATACAAATAATAACTTCAATTTTTCTTTTTTTACAAAAACCTGTACTTTTATGGTTTTAAGTCTAGACTTTGAATTTACTTTAAATAAAATTTATTTATTTGGTGCCAGGTTTCACTCTGCAGCTTAGACTCAGTGATCCTTCTGTCTCAGCCTCTCCAGCACTGGGATTACAGGCATGCACCACCATGACCGATTTTGGTGGCCAGCACAGCATGTAGTACCAGGAATCAAACCAGGGTGCTTGCACTTGCCAAGCAGGTACTTAGACCACTGAGCTGTCTCCCCAGCCTCAGTAAATCATTCCTATGCACAGAAAGAGATTATGCAACTGTTATCTTGCACCAACTAAATATCTGTGTACTTCATAATCAAGAGAACAACAATTTAAAGGATACAGTCAATTCTCATGATTTTCCTGAAGAAACAAATGGCTTGGAGTAAATAGAGAAGGGACAACTTAACCATTTGTTCTTTTATTGTCAGTTCTTCAGTTTCTCATGGAATGAGAAGCTCTGAAGATGCTGTGATTCTGAAGTCTAAAAAGACACATTTTTTACACACCCCAGCAAGTACATCATTTCCTAAGATAAGCCAAGTGAGAGTGGTGATGCTTTGATATTATTTTCTTAGAGCTGACCTTAAAAACTAATCTCTGAGATATCACTGTATCTATTTCCTGTTATAGCAATGGTGGCAAACTTATTATACACATGCTACTTTTCTTTCAAAGATCTTAATATAGGAATTGTCTTTTAAAATTAAAACCTCAGTATTCAGATTTAATTGCAGTGTTGGCACTTTACAATAAGTGGGTTGCAGTTTGGGCACTTGTCTCATTAAAATGTTTGTCAAATTGTAAGTATTTGATAGTATGTTGAAAGTGCTTAAAATACATCACTTCAATCCTGATTACCAGACCAAACAATTTAATTCTAGAATTATTAATCACATCACAAAAATCACCACAAACTCTCACCCTAACTTTTAACATACGTCATCATATGCAGGACTGACCTGCCTAGTGAGCCTCTCTAAGGTAGTAAAATCACATGTAGAAAGTACATTTTCAGTGGGAAAAAATTATATGTATATAATTTATATATATATATATATATATATATATATATATATATATATATATATATGCAATTGAACTCGGGTTCTTGCACTTGCCAACCAAACAAATTATTCCACTGAGCTATCTCCCTAGCCCCTCAGTGAAGATATTTTGGGTCAATGATCCCTTAGAAACTTCTAGTAAAGGAGGCTCACTGAGAAATGCATAGACCATTTTACAGTACAGGAATGCCTATCATCACTGGAAGGACAGAGAAGTATCCATACTATTTCACACATAAGAATGGTGTTTTGTAAAATGTCTGTTTCAGAAAACCACATGTCGTGGCTTTTATCTAGATGGTCCCCCAAAGTCTCAGTTTTCACAGATGGGGCATTTAGGAGATGGCTGGATCTATAGTGTGTAAAGATGCATTAAGGATGTATGATAACTAAATTAGTCCACTGATTGGCTTAGCAAGGTTCTGGGTACTGCTAGTGGGAAAGCCCACCTTGGGCATGGATGGTACTACCCAAAGACTTGGCCATCTGAAAGGAGGCTTGTTGCTGCCTACTTCATGCCATGACATGAACTGCAATACCACCCTTACTTGGAGCCAGCTGATGATGGATTGAAACTCATGCAAACTGAGCTAAAATTAATCTTTCCTCCTTTAACTTGTGACTGTTGCCCACTTTGCCACAGCAATGAGAAAATAGACACACACTAAAAACAGAAACAAATGTACAAACTATATTAAAAAGATTAATAAATGGGATAAACATACTAGTAAGATAAACTGCGGATAAAACAAGTTTATTTTTACTTTGATTTTCACTAGTTTTGAGACTTTTCCTTAAATTTAATAAGCTATTTACTCAACCTGAAATTAATTTGTACAAGAGGACACTAGTTATCACTAGAACTTCTATACAGAAAGCCCAAAACTTTGTCCCATTGCTTTAGGTCATATACTTGATTTCTTATCTGAATTCACATGAAAAGGTTTAAGAACATTAATCAAAGGAAGCTTTTTTTTCTTTTGGATGTTGAAGATCAAACCCAGGGCCATTCTCTCTACCACTAAACTGTAACTTGCAATTTATACTGCTAATAGCAGTGCTGAAACACAAGTCACACAACATTTACTCAAATAGTGTACAATATGGTGGTTTGCATAAGTCAGGCTCTTGTATCTATGAGTTCTGCGCCCACAGACTCTAGAAAAATATATGAAAAATTGTACTGAAGGTAGAGACTTTTGTGATCAATTACCCCATGCAACAACTAACACACAGCATTTACGTTGTATCAGGTCATAAATAAAAGTAATCCATAGATGCTTTAGTATATGGGAGGATGTACACAGCTTTTATCCAAGTGTTATGGATGTTTTTATATGGACCATTTGCACCCACAGATTTTGTTATCTGAGGGGAATCTAAAACCCACCCTCTAAGAGACAACTGTATATTCGTATACATGTGTTTACAATTATCATTGCAACATTTTTCTCCACAGAACTGACAAGGGAATCTAGTGCCTCACACGTTATACAAGTGCTTTACACACCCTCAGCCTCTACAATCTATTTTATTTTTTAGAGACATAGTCTCACTATTTGGTTCAGATTAGCCTGAAATCACTACGTAGCCCAGGCTGGTCCCAAACTTGCAGAGATCTTCCTTTCTTAGCCTCCCAAGTGCTGCAATTCCAGCAGCACTTGTATGAAAAACCACATCCAGCACCCACAATCTATTTTATTTTGGAGGAGGAATCAAACTCAGGATCTCTTGCTTGCTAGGCAGATGCTGTACCACTAAGCTATCTACAACCTTTTGTTAGTCTTTTTGAGGTTGGGTGTCACTATGCAGTTCAGACTAGATTTGAACTCACTTTGTAATCCAGGCTGGCCTAGACTTACAGCAGTCCTCCTGCCTCAGCCTCCCAAATGCTAGGATTACATACTCACTCCCACAGTCTATCACTCCCATAGTCTATCTGTTAACTTTAGGGCTGGCGAGATAGCTCAGCAGATTAAGTGCCTGCTCAGGCAAGCGCAGGGACTGGGGTTCGATCCATGTTTTTTTCTTCCTTTTTTTTTGGCGAAACAGGGAATTTAATTCAGGACCTTGTGCCTGCCAGGGAAGCACTTATTCCACTGAGCCAGCTTCCCGACTCAATCTGTTCTTTTCTAATTCATATATTTGGTACGGAGTTTCACTACACAACTTGGACTCATAGCAATTCTCCTGTTTTCAGCCTCCCCACCTCTGGGATTACAGGCGTGCGCCACCATGCCCAGTCTCAGTAGCTGGCTCAATGTGCCAGCCTGGGGCAGGGCTGGCATGGCATGTGGTGCTGGGAATCAAACCCTGGTCCCTGCACTAGCCTAAGTAGGTGCTTAGTCCACTAAGCTATCTCGTCAGCCCTTAAAAATAATCAATTTTATACCCTTTAGCATCACTTATTTCTCCCAAAATTCCTATCCACCTCCTTTCTGTGATCCCCATAAGACTAAGCATCACTGATCTACTCTATAGATTTTATTTTCCTGGAAATTTTATACAAATGATTTTTCTTACTCAACTATTAAAATGCTAATCTGAAAAAAATTATAGATGAATATATGACTGATTACCTACTTTACATACCTATTCTAATTCTTATCTAATGAAACAGACTGGAAAATGAGTGTGAAAAAGTATCTGTGTGGCCTTTGATGAAAATTTTCTACTATGTCTGCTAACACTTCACTTTACCACCTCATCTCTCTAAAGATCATTACTCTAGGGCTAATTATACCTTTATACAACTTAGTATAGCTAACAAATCAAAATAATTTTATAATAGCATAACAGCTTTCTGACTCACTATAATCATGTAAGCTGGGAGTAGTACCAAAATATATTCAGTATTCATAATCTTCAATAGATTCTTTCTAAATCCATGTAATTTTTCCTTGGTTGTGTTTTGTTTGATTTGGTACTGGGGATTGAACTCAGGACCTTGCACTTACCAGGCAGGTGCTTAATGCTGCTGAGCTATCTCCTTGGCCCTCAGTGTAATTTTTTCTATGGTCTATACCAACTCTTCTCATCCAAAGAAAATATGTTGTATTTTCTTTGGCAGCACATACATAAAGATAATGTGGTAAGTGCTTATTAAGTCTGTATATGCCACAGTTTTAAGAAGCAAACTTAAAGTGTATTTTTTACACTTGATCTTAGCTAAAAGGTCAAGGAGCGATTTAAAATATTTTTTAACTGACACATAATACTTATACATATTTTGGAGCTGAGAATGTAGTTCACTGGTAGAGCACTTATCTAACATGGTCCGGGGCTCAAACCAAGCACTGGAAAAGATACTGTTCCTTGCAACTTTGAATATATTTATGGAGTATCTTGTCATGTTTTGACACATTATGTAATGCTCAAAACAGAGTATAGCTATTTTGTGGTTTGGAAAAAAAAATTATACCACTGACAAATTTAGATTTAGGAATCTTAAAAGAAATTTGTATTTCTATAACAGTAGCTAGAAATAGGAAATTGATTCAAGGAAAATCAGTTTATTAGAGATGAAGGAGAATAAAAAAGACATTAAGAGTTGTGTCTCTCATTGCACTGAGAAGAGTGAAGGACAGCTTTAACAGGAGAAAGGATTAATTTCTGCTTCTGGCTACTTGTACTGACTTTACCAATCTGTATTAACAGAAGACCATAATTTATTTGCTTTATGGATCTAAAACCAAGCTACTACTGATTATTATGAATATAAAGATAAATCCAACTTCTTATAGAAAATGTAAACCATGTATAGGATGACTATCCTTTATTCAAAATGATTACAACCAGAATTGTTTTGGTTTTCAGATTTTGAAATATATGAATAGACATAATGAGTATCTTGGGGATGGGGCCTAGGTCTAAATAAAAATTCCTCTGTTTCACATTCATCTCATATCCACAGCCTGAAGATTAATTTACATTTTGAATGTATCTATATTTTGGCTG
Source organism: Ctenomys sociabilis (assembly GCA_004027165.1). Classification (NCBI taxonomy): domain Eukaryota; kingdom Metazoa; phylum Chordata; class Mammalia; order Rodentia; family Ctenomyidae; genus Ctenomys; species Ctenomys sociabilis. The sequence goes on along the minus strand of PVKA01001923.1, from coordinate 12,163 downwards.
GAATGTGTCACATGAAATCAGTTGTGGAGTTTTCTACTGACAGTATAATGTTGCTAGCTGAACAACAGATTTTGAAGCATTTCAGATTTCAGAGTAGGAATGTTCAACCTGTACTAGTTTCAAATTTTCATTTCTAGGAATGAGGGAAAAAGACTAAGTGTAAAAGGGTCAAAGAAGCTTTCTTGGAGTGACAGAAAGGTTTGAAATTCTTGTTTCAGTAGTCATGAACAATCACAACTCAAGCTATACTCATGAGTGAACATTACTGTAAATAAATTACACTTCAGTAAGCTCAATCTCAAAACAAAAACCATGTCATCTTTAAAGGTTCTAATTCTGAATTCTTCTATTCCTTCAAAACGTAGTACATACCTGGGTGATGCACAGAATTGAAACACTCATCCTGGAGGCCATTCTCATGTTCAGTCCTATCAACAACTTTCTGGCACGAAGATTCTCCTTTATTTGACTCTCCACTTTCATCTGCAGTATCACTTATTTTTTTCATACTGCATATGTTTCTCCGACCACAAGGGCTGCTCTCTTCCTGTCCTCCACTTGAATCAGTCACAGCTAGGCAGTGCTTTTTGGTTAGCACCTTCTTAATGACAGGCTTGGCAGAAGAGTTCTGTGTACAACTGTCCATTTCATTGGCAGAAGAACAACTACAGCTATCTTCCACAGCTGAATTTTTTTGTATAACTGCATTTTCATGGTAATGAGGATTAGGTTCATACTTTGGTTTTTCTAAACCAGGGAAACAAACAACAGCCAAAAACCAGTGTGCACTGTAACAAACAAACAAAATCCTAAATATATCAGAAAAGGCGATTGTAACTAGCAATAATTATCAAATGTTTTCTCCAAAACTTTTTTTTTTTTTTTTTTTTTTTGAGACAGGGTGTCACTATGCAGTTCAGGCTGGCCTTAAGCTCACTTTGTAGCTCAGGCTGGTCTCGAACTCACAACAATCCTCCTGCCTCAGCCTCCCGAGTGCTGGGATCTCCAAAGCTTTTGTGAACAAATTCACTAACAATGATCCGTTTTCAATTGTCAAATACATTTTAATTCTTCTAACTTTTTTACATGATCACTGAATAACAGAATACAGTACTTATTTTAAAATAAATTTTTCGTTAAAATTATATTGCCTTCACTTACTTTGAAAATATACTTGCTAACCTTACTTTTGTTACTATTTTTACTTTAATGACTATTTTTATTAGATTTCCAGAATCTGCAATTCAGACACCTGTAAAACAAATGAGTGAAAAGGAAAAGCTTCCGAAATCAAAAAGAGCTGACAGAAAAAATCTAGAAATCAGGGAAACAGGAACAGAGAAAGGAAGTGGTCTAGAACAGTCCTGCTCCTGCAGAAGAGACAGAAGGAGTCTGCTACAATGCCTGTGTATCTGGAAGCGTTTAATCAGGAGGCATTTTGGGAAGTTAATGTATTCACTGAAATCACACCAGAAAACTTTCCAATCAGCATCTGGGGCTGCTCAGTGGGCACCACTTGCCTGAGAAGCCTGAGGTCCTGAGTTTGATTCCCACTACCCCCTACCCTTCCATCTAATATCCAAGTATAAGAGGGCTATAAAACCTGAGGAGCAAAAACCAAGAAAGTAGATGGTTAAGACACATCATAATCAAAACTCTATAAATTCAACAAATGACAAACTAAAAGCTGTTCAAAAATAGCAAGTAACCCATCAAAGCAAGTCTTCAGAATAACTGGATTTCTCAGCATAAACCTTAAATTTCTCCAGCCCTAAAACAAAACAGTTGTCAACCAAGACTTTTATATTCTAAGAAAAATAGCCTTTAAAAAATCTAGAAAGATAAGATACTTTCCATGATGAAAACCCAAAGAACATGATCACAGTCTTTGTTACTTTTCTCATTGCTGACAAAATACCTGATGCCCAAAGTTAAAGGAGGAAAGGTTTATTTACTTAGCTCACAGTTTATAGAAGCTTCAATCCATTACTGGTAGGCACCAAGGCAGGGTAGCTTATCAGATAGGCTTCACAGAGGAGAACCAGTTCATGGCAAACAGAAGACAAAAGCAAGCAAGCAAGGAATTTTAACAGTGTCCTTCTGCATCCTTTTGTCTTACCCAGGCTACTTAAGGCAGGTAATACTCAAGTTCTTAACCCTAGCGCCTTAGATTCTAAATCAATTCCAGTATAATACTCTAGAGCCAGCCACTCTTATTTATTTTTAATTTTTTTGGCAGAACCAGCCACTTTTAAAAAAAGCCAACTGTAACTTCACAAGGCTTAAGAGAGACAACTAAATAGAAGCCATAACAAGGTAGCACTGCAGAAACTACTTAAGGGAATCCTAGACAGATATAGACAAGTGGCTGTTTTATTTTTAGACAAAACAGACTTCAAGCCAAAACTGTAAAAAAGACAAAAGATAGGGCTGGCCACTGCATGCTAGTACAGGGAGTAGTTCAACAGGAAAAGTACTGAATGTACCTAATGTGAGTACGCTGAACTGCATGAAAGCAAAAAACTACTGGGACATAAAAGGACAGACAGACACCAATACATCCTTAGCAAAGTGCTTCAATACCTTACTCTCACAATTAGACAGGCCAATCAGACAAAAATATCAACAAGGACATGATAAGAGTTAAACCACACCAGTGAACAAATGGGACTAATGGGAAATCTGCAGTGTTTGATAACAATGACAGAGTAGACATTTTGCAACAGCATGCAGAACTTTTTTCAAAATAGATCATGTAGCATGCTTAAATACAAAAGAATTTCTGTGTACCACTGAATCATAAGAAAAGGAAACCAGAAATAAATAACAAAAGAGATCACAGAAATTACATGAACACATGGAGATGGGATCACAGAAGTCATCACAAATAGCAGTTTCAGGCCGGGGAGATGGCTCAGTGGAATAAGCATTTCCCTGGCAAGCACAAGGGCCTGCGTTCAATCCCCGGTTCTGTCAAAAACAAGCAAACAAACAAGAAATAGCAGTTCCTAGAAGCCAATGACAATGGAAACACAACAACCAAGACATATGGGACAGGAGCTCAGAGAGGGAAAGCTATAGCTATAAAGGCAAATATAAAAAAGAACAGAGCAGGACCGGGAGATAGCACAGCAGCATAAATGCCTGTTGGGAAGTGTAAGGTTGTAAGTTCTATCCCCAGTACTATAAATAAATAAAACAAACAAATAAAAAGTAAAAAAATAAGGGCAGGGGGTGCATGCCTGTAATCCCAGCACTTGGGAAGCTGAAAACAGGAGAATCACTCCATCTGATCTATGTAGAGAGACCCTGCAGACCCTGTTCTAAATATGGGGGGAGTTAAAGAATAAAAAGAACAGAGTACTACCAAGCAAATAACCAAAGTGACGCACTTCAATGCCCTAAAGGGAAAAAGACAAAACTCAAATCTGAAACTAATGAAATCAAAGATATACTGGAAATTAATAAAATTGAAACTAAAAAAGTTACAAAGGACCAATAAATACAAGAGACAATTCTCTGAAGGATGGACGGGGCATTTGGGGATGGAAGATAGGCAGGAGGGGAAGGAAAGTAGAGAAAGATTCAACATGGAATGCTGGATGTATTTTACTACATGCTGCAAAAGTACAAAAAAAGAAAAAAGGAAATGGTTGGGGGTGGTAGCTCAGCAATAGGGCATGGGGGTAGGGTGGAGAAAAAGGGAGGAAGAAACCATCTGTAAGTGCCGAGATTTGCCAGATAATACTGAAGAGGCAAATTTCAATACTGGAATACTGTATTCTGTAACAGAGCCACATAGTGCTGAATCCTGAGCAGAGAATCCAGTCATACCTTGCTCAGACTTCTGATCTGTTAAGTGGGTATAGTTTTAAATAACTTAAGTTTGTGATAATTTACTATCAAATAATATACAGCTAATATACTGGGCTGGGGATATAGCTCAACAGCTTAAGTGTCTGCCTGGCAAGTGCAAGTTCCTGAGTTTGATCTCCAGTGCCCCTCCCACCAAAAAAACCTCCATGGCTAATATACTAAATTATCATTAGTAAGCAAATGAAACTTAACAAGCACATAGTCACAAAGTTAAATGTAATGCAATGCTCAGAATAAACCTGGGAAGTCAACATCAGCAAAAATCAAAAATTATTTGAACATCATATATGTATATGACTTTTTTTTCTTTTTTGAAACAGGGTCACACTATGTAGTTTAGGCTGCCTTTGAGCTTGTAGCAATCCTGCCTCAGCCTCCAGATGCTGGGATTATAGGTGTGCACCAGCTCAGACATGACATCTTAAGAAAGCTGTTTTCAAAAAGCAAGAAATAAATTCATTATGTTTGTAACTTGTCAGAAATAGGAGGTCAGGGCAGGGGAAAACTAGTATACATACATTACCGAAAATGATTTAGATTCTGGGCTAGTACTAGGTTAGTGTCATATATTGCTCTAAATATAGAATTGTGATTAGAAAAAATATAAAAACGGAATCATTCCCTATTTCTTTTAGGATTTCTAATTAGGTTCTACCAGTTCTAAGAAATCCAGTCTCCACCCATTTGTCTCAAGCCTCTCTCCTGTCCTGTCCCCACCCCCTCCGTCTCATCAAGGATTTTCTTATATTGAGCTCTCTCTCATACATGTTCAAACACAAGTTTCCTCCCTCTGGCTCTTGGAAATGCTAGACTGCCTTCTAGCCTTTAATGTTACCTAAATGTTTTCCCTGACAGTTTTTATAAAAATCAAGTCACCTTTACTTTTGTATCATCCTTACTACCTTCATAACTCATACCTTACTGACTTCATATATCTATTTTTTTGTCTTTACTCATTGTATTTTAAGCTTTTTCTTTAGGAAAGACATTGCTCTATTAAAAACATACCAAACATACAACTTTCAACATAAAGGTATGGGCCACAGGTAACAAGCTGTACTAAGTTAACTAGAACATTTGAACAAAACTTTTGAGGATCTATTATTTACTAGGCACAGTTATATGAAAGATACAGTAGACAGGCTGTGAGTGTCAGTTTATTACCCAAGCACATGTGGTAGATTCAACAAATAACTGCTAAAAAAGAATAATAATAAATATACTGACAGATGATGTTTCATTCTTGTTCTTAATTACTAATTCTTGGGGGGCCTGCCCATTAGCTCATTAGCAACTGATTAAACAAAGCAAGCAGGATGCTGTAGTTAGATCCCCAGATCCTCAAGCCTTATCAGACCTGCTCTGAAGGCAACTTGAGTCAGCCAAAACAAAACAAAACAAAACGCTTAATTACTAATTCTCAGTATACAATGCACTTAGGTCAGGCTGGGGTAGTAAGAAGAACACACTAATTTCCTAATTTCATCAAATTTGACATACGGCAAAGTTGCATTTCAATTTAGAAATATGGAATGATTATTTTAAGAACTGATAAAATATACCATAATACAGTGATTCTCCACTTGTAGCTGTCTCAGTACAATTTTAAAATTCCCTTTTTGGGGAGCAGTGGGTAGTACTGGGTGTTGAGTTTTGGCCCTGAACTATATTCTCATTGCTCTTTGAACTTTACAACAGGGTCTTATTAAAATCTCCAGGCTGGGCTGGAGTTTGTGATCCTCCTGACTTAGTATGCTTAGAGCGCTAGGACTACCATGACGCACCACCACAACCAGCTTTAACTTTCTTAACAAAGTCAATATGCACAAACTGTAAAATTTTTGCTGCCTCATTTAAAAAAGGAAAAAAATCCTATTTTTTTCCTGGCCTAAAGGGGAAAGTTGAATCAGATGATCAATTCTAGTGTTAAAGAGTAAGAGTTTTATCTTTTATGAAAAATTTTATTTTTATGAACCATTTTGATAGCAGCTACCTTAAGTCAGCCTTAGAAGATGCTACAGTAGGCAATACCACTCAGAACACATTATATCCAAATATCAAATATGTGCTCCCTGGTAATATGTGATAGTTTCTGATAAACACTTTATAAATTAAAAATCAGTATCCTCAGAAAATAAATACTATGTAGCAGCCTGCCCAGTCAAATTAGTACATATTGATATTTTTGACTTGACCCTTTTTTTAAAAAAGCAAACCACCAAGACTTCATGACTTGTTGACTAACTTCTCAACTACTGGTGTACTCTCTGGCAGATCTTTTCTTGGACTCACATTACTGTTCTTTCTTCACCTCCCACTAAGAAAGCGAGCATCACTGGTTGCTTCTATCAACATGTATAGCCACTAAAAGACATGTGCCTCTATACCTAAATTGTGTGTACCTCAAATACATTTGTTTTAAATTTCTAAAGCTCTTTCCTCATCAAATAGCTTTCTTCCCTTTCACTTATTAGGCAGCTCATGTTACTTCATGTATTTTTTAATGTAGTTGTTCAGGATCTCACTATACAGATTGGACTCACAGTGGTCCTCCCATTTTCAGCCTCCCAAGCACTGCAATTACAGGTGTGCACCACCATGCCCAGTCTTAATCTCCATCTCAGGGTGCCTGGGGGTGGGGGTTGGCATGGCATTCCGGGGATCGAACCCCAGTTGCTGTGTCTGCCTAAGCAGGTGTTTTAATCTGCTGGCCATCATGTTATTTTACATAAGAAATACATTTCAGGAAACCTTATTTTGGGGAAGATGAAGAAATTAAAATTCAGCTTTAAATTTTATTGTGATATTATGATTTTAAAATATATAGCTTGGAAATTTTATGCTTTATAGCTAATACTTCAGTTTTGACCTAGGTTACTTATCTTTGACTGGACTAAGTGAAAAACACAAAGTCTTATGATTTTTATTTCTTCATTTTTCAGAGTGCTAGGGCTGGAACTCCAGAAGGCTTTGTGCATGCTAGTAAATAAGTGCTCTACCTCTGTGCTACATCCTTAACCCCTAAATATGATTTTGTTTTTTCTTTTGGACAAAATCTCACCATGCTTATCAAGATGGCCTTTGGAATCTTGGGCTTTAGACAATCTTATCTTCGCCAGTAGCTGGGACTACAGGTATTACACTACTAAGACAGATATTATTATTATTATTATTATTATTATTATTATTATTATTATTATTTAGATTCTTTGTAATTTTTTAAAAAAAGATTTATTTATTTGGTACAAGGTCTCACAATGCAGCTCAGACTCACAGTGATCCTCCTATCTCAGCCTCCCCAGTGCTGGGATTAGGCGAGTGCTACCACACCCAATTTTGGTGGCCACCAGTGCAGGGCCACCACAGCATACAGTGCTCAGGATCAAACCTGGCTCCTTGAGCTTGCCAGTCTGGTGGTTAGACTGCTGAGCTATCTCCCTGGCCTGACTAAGACTAATTTCAAATAAAGCATCTGACTACGTTACACTGTGAATTTGTTTCACAGGGAAGGGGGAGCTCATTCTACAGGTGCCTTGCCAGGCATAGGAGTGCACAGCATGGGGAGGCTTGGGCAGGAGACTGCTGTGAATCTGAGGCCAGCCCAAGACACATAGCGAGTTTAAGGCCAGCCTGCACTACAGTGTCCTCCTCCCTCACCTCCCAGAAAGGTAGCCCGGTACAAGGCTTGTTAAACTTGGAAGCATACAATATGAGACTCAAAGTTATTACAATCATGACAAAAATGAGACAAAGTAAATCTATTTTGTAATTTATCTAAGCAAAGGGCATAAACTATAATGCCACCCACAAAATACTGAATATTCCCCTTTTGCTAAATGAATGAATGCTAGGGGGCACCCACAAGGATTAAACCCAGGGCCTTTGCACTAAGCTACATTTCAATTCTTTTTTATTTGAAGACAAGGCTTTTTTGTCTTTTGAGATAGGGTTTTTGCCATACAGTGCAGACTTGAACTTATTTAGTAGCCCGGGAACTCATAGAGGCTCTTCAGATGATCTTGTAAGGACTCACCCATGCCTCTGAGCTCCCCTTGTCAATGACTGACATGACTGCATTAATCAGGAAGACTTGGTACATCTACATAACATCTTAAAACTCTCAGCGATCCTCCTGTTTAAGCCTCCCAAGTGCTGGAATTATAGGTGTGTGCTACCATGCTAATATAACAGGGTCTTGGTAAGTTCTCCAGGCTTGGTTTAAACTTGTGATTATCCTGCCCACTGGCTGAATGCTACTTCTTTACCCAAGTATATCACTGTTACCACAGACTCTCCCCTAAATCACCCTTTTACTGAGACTGCATAGTTGTCCCTTTTACATAGACTGCAAGGTGTCCCTTGATGAAAGTAATAAACCCAACTTGTTCAACTGTATGGGTACTCTTAGTAGTCTTTGGTTGGAGGGTATGGGAAAATGAAAAAATAAAATACAAAAAGCTTTCAAGACTTAACTGTGTAATTCCATCCTACACATATCAATATTTGCAGTCCTAAGAGGGAGTAATAAAAAGTATTTAAGCATCTGCATTTACTTAGAAAATGGCTTTTAAGTAGGCAGGATGGCTTTCAATTTCACCAAATAGCACAAATTCAACCACATTTTTCTTGTTTTGGTAAAATGCAAAAAGAATGATTTAAACTACATATTCAGTTAGACATGGTGGCACATGCCTATACTCCCAGCACCCATGAGGCTGAGGCAAGAGGGAGGCCACAAATTTGAGGTCAACTTGGCTTCAATGATGAGACTTTGTTTCAGGAAGAAACAACAAAAAAGGAATCAATCAATCAAAATATGTCACTAAATCTTATTTTTGCAAAGTAAAGTTCCTACAGAACATTTTCTAGACCACTGGCATTGCTGTTGTCCTGTTTGACCTCCCCTGCCTCTCTAATACACACACACACACACACACACACACACACACATTCTCTCTCTCTCTCTCTCTCTCTCTCTCTCTCTCTCTGGCACTTAGGAACTTGTAATCTTTCTGCCTCAGTGTTCTGAGTAGCTAGGATGATAGGCCTGTGCCTGTTGCTCATTAATGATTTTATTCCACAATGACCTAAAAAAATGGAATTAGAAAACTATTTGATTCTCTATTTGCAAAGTTAAGAATCTTACATGATTCATCCGGAAATTTAATAATTTTCATAAATTCATTACATATAGAAATTTCAAAAAGATATTTTAAAGTCAATGTTTCATCTCATGAACATATTTTTTTAAAAAACTCATCACATTTACATTCTTACTCACGCTTCATTAAGGGGTACAAAAATAAAATCCTTCTCAAAAATATCTACATGCCGGGTCCATGTTTTTACTCTCCCATGTCGTTTTTGTTGTATTCTGTTAAGAAAGAGATACATTATAAGCTTCTGAAATTTCTTTACTAAGTGTACATGTAGTTATGAAGATTCAGATGCAAAAGGTCAAATGGCTATACTAGATAGTTTAACAAGGTTGAAAACCCCACAGCATTTTAGATGAAACTAGGAAAGCACAGAATGAATCTGGAGGGAAGATATTTAATTCCCATTGCATTCTCTAAGAATCCCAAGGCTTTTCTTGTCTGGACTTCTCTGTTATTTTAGTTTTAATTAATGCAGAATTGGTACTAGCAATATACTGAGATGTACCAGACCATGATTTATGCTAGGCTAAAGAGATCAGGAAAAAAAACCATAATGTGATGGTAGGTGAAACAGGGTAATTGTTTCAAAACAATTGTTGAAAAATCAATGACCATCAACAACTCAAAATTGTGCATACTTTTACCAATCACCAGCAAACACTAGAGCCAGATTCTTTCACTGCACTGAAAGGCACTTTGTGACATTCCCTTAACTCGTCTGAGAAGCAGAATTCAAAAGAGCTTATCTAAAGTGCAAATTCCCGGGTTTCTCTAAGTAATTTCTTTTCTTTTTTTGCACTAGGGATTGAACTGAAGACCTTGCACTTGTTAGGCAGGCACTCACACCTGCTGAGCTATATCCCTAGCCCACTCCAAGTAATTTCTTAAAAAAAAAAGTCATTGGAATATGAATTATACCAATTTATCCAAAATGAAATTGAACTAAGTGAAGCTGCCTCACATAAGTGCAGTATTTCTTTAATTATAACCTAAAACAGTGAAGATTATTTTAAGGTAATAGAACACTAATCTATGAAAAATGAAAATTAACCTGATTAATTTGCTATGGTCTAATGCTGGCATCTATCTATCTATCTATCTATCTATCTATCTATCTATCTATCTATCTATCTATCTATCTTCTATATTTAGGACAAGGTCTACGGGGTATCACTACATAGATTAGGTAGATTGGATTTGTAGTAATTCTCCTGTTTTCAGCCTCCCAAGTGTGGGATTACAGGCATGCACCATCATGTCAGTCTTAATCTCCATCTCATTGTGCCCTGGGGGTTGGAACTCTGGCCACTGCACTCTGCTTATGCAGGCACTTCAGTTCACTGAGCTATCAGGCCAGCCCCCATTCTGGCTTTTAGAATTTAAGACAGAAGCAAGTTAATCACGGACATCAGTGTTTCCTTTCAAATACTGCTGGTCTTTCTTCAAGCCACATCCATGAACTCAACTGAAGACAGAAAATATTTGGAGGAAAAACTGCCATCTGTACTGAACATATACAAATTATTTTCTTTGTTATTACTTTTAAAAAATGTATTTAGTACACAGTCTACAGGGTCTCACTGCACAAACTGGACTCATAGTGATCCTCCTATTTTCAGCCTCCCAAGTGCTGGGATTATAGGTATCCGCCACCAGGCCCAGTGTCAACTACCATCTCAAGCAGGCCCCACGGGTGGGACTGGCAGGGTACACCAGGAATCAAACCCTGCCTGGTCTCTGCCCCTGACTAAGCAGGAGCTTTATTTCACTGAGCTATGTGGCCAGCCCTGTTATTACTCTTGAAGAATCCACACACAAAAAAAATAATTATTTATCAGTATGTACACTATACTTTTTTGGTCTTTCTGACACAGGCTCGTCTCACTATGTACCTCAGGTTGGCCTTGAGCTTACTTTGTAGCCCAGACTGGTCTCGAACTCCTCCCTCCTACATTAGCCTACCAAATGCTGGGATTATAGGTATGTGCCACCACTCCTGACACAAAAGACACTTTTTTTTTTTTTGGTATTAGAAATCAAACTCAAGACCTTATATTTGCCAGGCAGATGTTTATGCTACTGAGCTATTTCCCCGATCCCTTTTGTACTCTTTTCAACTAGAAATTATTTAAGGTATATAAAAGTATGCATAAGTTATGCCATCTTATATCTAGGAATTGAGGATCTCCAAATTTGGGTATCTATGTGTGTTTAGGAGATAAATGGAACCTATCACTCACAGATAGTGAAGGATGACTGTTAGTGATTGTTTTACTAAATTAATCTTGAATGGATTACTGTGTCTGTTAATATTTTCTGGGTCTGACTTACGAGAGATTAGTTGTTTCAGGATTTTTCCTCTCTCTCTGATTAAGACGTTTGTAGAAAAAAGAACTGAATATATGAATTCTGTCAGCATCTTCCTTCTTCAGTTTTTCAAGCACCAAATATCTATTTTAAACAAAAATAATTCCAATGTAATGGTTATAGGAGTTCACTTTATATTAAAAACTGTTCAGCAGTGATAAAAATATTCAGCTACTATTAACCTCTATTCTTTACAAATGAAAGAAGTTATTGATAAAATTTACTTCTTATTTTTGATAATGGTAAATTACCAGATTACCGTCAGCCCAGGACACTGTCTGAATAAATTGTTGATTTCTACAATAATACACTAAGAACAGAGTATGTAGAGAGTGGGCTTTAAATCCAGGAGTAATTATCATAAAAAAGAGGAACTACAATACTTTTGGAACCCAAATTACAACGGCTACTTTTAAGATGAAATTTGAATAAATACAGATATACTTTATTTTTTTTTACACTTATAATTTAAATAAAACTAATTGTGATTTAAAAAAACTATTTCATATAAATTCATGCCTTCTATATCATTTGTTTTGGTATAATTTGTCTTATAATTATAACTAATCGAGTAGCTTTCTGAAAATGACAAGTAATGAAATCTCTGGCATATGGTAAAAAGTACAGACTGTTTCACTAGAAAAAACTAAGGCAAAATGCATGACTTCAGATATAGATATACATTTTTTTAATTTTTCCATAATTTTATTGAAGAACAAATAGCAATAAGACAGTTTCAAATCAAATTAGTAGAACAGATT